>JAWPHD010004519.1:0-185590 GCA_037043455.1 Cyrtodaria siliqua | reverse complement strand
TCATAGATTTCTTGTTGCGTGACCAGCTATTCAATGTTTGTAGTAGAGATCTGTTCTTATTTCTTAAAGAAAGAAAGCTTACTAGTGTAGGAGAAATGGCAACACAAGCAGATCAGTTTGCCGAGGCTAGAGGTGGAGCTTATAATGTAGTGTCGAAAGACAGAACTTTTAGAGATAGGCAAGGGGACGATCATAAACAGAAAGGCCAGAGTGGAAACTATAGAGGTGGAGGAAGTTCGATGGGTGCTAGAGGAGGTAGCAATAGTGGTAACATAGGTAGACCTTTTATTCGTTGTCGTCACTGTAATGGGAATCATGCTTCACATGAGTGTAGGAAAGCGGTGAAAGTGTCCGCTGTCGTAGACAACTTTAGTGACAATAGTAGAGTGGACAACAATGTAGGGAATCAGAACCAAGGTTTTAACAACCCATGGAATTTCGGTAGAGGTCGAGGTGGTCAAAACCGAGGTAGAGGTAGAGGCAGAGGTGGTAATAGTCCGGTTATTAAAACCGAGAGTAGTAGCTGTTGTGTTAAAGCGGATGGTGTAATGACGAAGATCGGAACATGTCTCTTTCCGTATGCAAATCTTCCAACGGCAGATGGTAGAGTGAATGGCACGGACGTAATTGTAATGAGGGATACAGGTTGTACAGGTGTGGTAGTTAGGCGTAGTTTAGTTACGGATGACCAGTTGGTAGGTAAACAGTCACCGTGTATGTTGTTAAATAAATCGGTAGAGCACGTGCCAATAGCGAGAATAGATGTAGATACACCTTTCTTTAAAGGGACTACAGAGGCACTATGTATGGACGACCCGATGTATGATTTAACGATAGGGAACATAGATGGTTCAGCACTTCCGGTAATGTCCGATTTTAGAAGTAGCATAAGTAATGCCGTAGAGACTAGAGCGCAGGTTCAGAAGCAAGCTCAGGCTTATAGAAAATTAAAGGTTCCTGCAGCCGTAGGTGACATATCTAAAGCGGAGTTTATAGAAGCACAAACTCAAGACGAGTCATTAGGTCCTTGTAAGGTGAAGGCCAAGGATGGTGTAGTGAAGAAGTGTAAAGGGTCCGGTAGTTGTAAGTTTGTACATAAGAATAGGTTATTGTACAGAGAATTTGAAGATAGTGGTAGTAGACAGTTTCACCAATTAGTGGTTCCTACCCAGTATAGAACGACAGTGCTTAAGGTAGCTCATGAGTCGATTATGGGAGGTCATTTGGGCGTAAAGAAAACGTCAGATAGAGTATTGGCAGAATTTTATTGGCCAGGCGTTAGCGGAGATGTAACTAGGTATTGTAGGTCCTGCGATGTATGCCAAAGGACAGTACCAAAAGGTCGAGTGACCAAAGTACATTTAGGTCAGATGCCACTGATAGATACACCATTTAAGCGGGTAGCCGTAGACATAGTTGGACCAATTTTTCCAGTGTCGGATAGGAAAAATAGGTACATTTTAACCATGGTAGACTATGCAACTAGGTATCCGGAGGCAGTAGCATTGCCCTCAATTGAAACTGAGAGAGTAGCTGAGGCATTAGTTGATATGTTCAGTAGGCTAGGTGTACCAGAGGAAATGCTGACTGATTGTGGGTCACAGTTTACGTCAGAACTTATGGCTGAAGTAAGCAGGTTATTGTCTTTGCGTCAAATCATGACAACACCATATCACCCTATGTGTAACGGGTTAGTCGAACGATTTAACGGGACGTTAAAGCAAATGTTACGGCGTATGTGTACCGAGAGACCCAAAGATTGGGACAAGTATCTCAATGCTTTATTGTTTGCATTTAGAGAGGTTCCACAAGAGAGTTTAGGATTTTCTCCGTTTGAGTTATTGTACGGTAGGTCAGTTAGAGGTCCCATGAGGATTCTTAGAGAGATGTGGGCAGGTGAAGTAGATAGTGATGAGGTTAAGACTACATATCAGTATGTTTTAGATCTGAAGGAGAAACTAGAGGAGACTTGTAAGATAGCTCAAAGTCAGTTAGTTAAGACAAGTACCAAGTACAAACGGTACTATGACCAGAAAGCTAGAGCTAGGAAGTTTAAGATAGATGACCAGGTGTTACTGTTACTCCCGACCGACAATAACAAGTTGTTATTACAATGGAAAGGTCCGTTTTACGTTAGAGGGATAGTGAACACTATGGATTACCGTATCGAGATAAACGGAAAGTTAAAGACCTTTCATGCGAATATGCTGAAAGAGTATATCAGTAGAACCGATAATGGGCAACAAGGGGTGTTAACCGTAGTTAATGTTGCAGTTATTGAGGCTAGTGAGGAAGACAGTAGTGAGGACACTAGTCCCATGTATTTTCCCACTAGTGTAGGTAGGGAGAGAGCAGCCGATGTAGACATATCGGGCATGCTTAGTGTAGCAGAGAAACGAGAGGTAAGTCGTTTAGACTCTGAGTGTAGTACTGTTCGGTCCGATAAGTCGAGACCAACAGATGTAGTGCAGTGTAGCTTTAAGCACACTTTAGCAAAGCCGATTAGGGAAACGAGAGACCCTACGCCATTTCGCAAACAGTATACTGGTAATGCGATGGATGCAATGTGTAAAGTTGGAGTTCTTGTAGTGACAGGAAGTAGTGTTATTAACAACCGTAAAGTCGGTGTAATAGACCGTGGAAAGGACAATATTGGGGCAGACTATTTAAGTCGCCGCACATAATGACCGGTTTAATACAATAGTGTATTGCAGTGTATTGTACAATAGTAGTATATGTTACGACAGGGTAGTGTACAATTGTAGAATAGTGTTGAAATTGTAATTACATATTATAGTTAGGTTATAACTGCAGTGGTAATAGATAACATACTCAAGCGATTGAGCGATCAGCTTGTACGTTTTGTCGCTCGTTTGCTCAGAAGAATTAATAGTTTCTTAACGTGTAAATATTATCATTTTGTTGAATTTTAAAAGTGTAGCACTTTCTTTAAGTGGGGAGATGTTGTCACAAAATGTCACGGGTAGAGCGTACTGGTCGTATATAGCTCTTGTATCGGTTACACCCAAAATCTATTGTTCGAGGTGAAACAATTTCACAATATTCATGATCTATTCATGTAACACGTAAAAGCGTGCACATATTAAGTGGCCGCCAGAGAGGCCGTGTCATAAGTTTAGTTTTGTGCTAATGCATGTAAACGTATAGGTAAATTTTCCTTAAACGGCAAAATTGTATAAGGGGCCTCTCGTGTTGATTCAATACTGTAGATTTAGCCACGTTTGTCACGGACTGAACGGGGGAAATAATGATTTGGGCGTAATGTTTGCTATAAATGCCATTGTCTTCTAGCTATCGCCGGGATAATCGATAGTACTTTGTTGGAACAGAGATTGGACGGCAAATTTCACAGGCAACATGTGGTTAGTAGTTTTATTAAACTTTTATCGTATATTTGTATTCAGTGGGCGGCGCCATCTTGTTTGGCGGTTACGACATCCGGTTAGCATTGATGTTTCTCAAACATAACTTTAGACTAGCATATGAGTTTGAAGTTACTTTATTAGATGTAATTATTGTAATTGATCATTAATTGTAAAACAATATTAATTTGATAACAGTGGATAATAGGTGCATTAGTTAACGTTGGCGTATAACTCGGTGATTGTAATACACGATTGTTAACATTAGTTAACAATGAGATGAGTGACAAGAATAAATGCGTGCATGCATAACTCAGTGAGTGTAATATATGAGTAATTTGATCATATTTATATTACATGTATTAGGGGCATTGATTAACAGCGACGTACATAGCGTATACATGGCGTTGTAGAATATGTATACATTGCTACTCATCATTAGTACAGCTTACATATATTGATTGAATAATGATTTGTTTGGGTAATGATAATTATGCAAGATTGTTATGTTTGTCAACCGACATCTAAAACGTATGTATAATTACAGCCTAAGCCATCCAGGATATAAGCCATCCAGGATATAAGCCATCCAGGGTTGGAGTAAGCCATCTAGGTTTGGATATCCAGGAGTGGAGCTAAGCTTCCACGACTAACGTTACAAGCGGTGGAGACGGTCCCCGTACCTGCGCAGCCAGGTTTTACTAACGACAACCCCCGGGACACAAGGTGGGCCCGTTACCAGTCCTCACTGGAGGAATATCATTCACAATCTCAGTGGAGATTAACTATCATTGCATCGCGTCATCAACCCTTACAGAAGGCATTTGATGACAATCATCCATTGAATTCGCGCATCATCATCTTCATGAGCTCTCGCGCATCACAGTTATCGCGCTAGATCAACATTGTTATAGCTTTAACAACACTTTAGTGTCTTAGACATTCAGTATTTATAACAATACTAAGAACGTCTTAAACGTTCAGGAGAACATTCTTTTCATAGTTCATTTGTGTATTCGCTTGTTTTTTTAGATAATTGTATATATATTAAACATATTTTAAAAGTTGCATTAAACTTATGTAAATGCATTCACCGTCATTGATTCTTTCCTGAGTTAGCCCAACCACTAAGGTCATCCTGTGACATACATAAAACCTTAATTTCGGCTTAACATCTTCGGAATGGTTAAAACTATTTACTATTGATTTTATGAATATTGAGTTCTGCTCAACCCGGAGCTAGTGGGCGTGAACGGTAGCAAGCATATTTCACTACCGTTCATGAACAGTCTCAATCAAATCGAGACTGCAATATATCGTATTTATCATGTTGGTCGTTTCCAAATGTCCACACTCGTACTCTTTTAAAAAGTTTACATATTATAAAATTAAAACATTTACTAGGCAATTTTTAACAGATTATCGCATTTTGCCAGTAAAAACTGTTTTTATACTTGTTTTATTGTCGAAATATCCGTAATAAAACTCTGCTTATATAAGCTTTAACATCGCTTAATGGAATTAAGGCGCGACCACGTAATGATCGATCAATACAACCTACACGTGTATGTTTGTTAAGAAATAGACGTAAAGTACAGATTAACTTGAATGGAACTTCTAATTCTCCAACGCCTTTCAAATACCTCCTTTCGATAAATAAACCCACTCAAGATATTCCTTTAACACTTTCTATGGTAGAGCTTTAGATTAAATAAATTATAAATAGCATCTTTATAGCTTATTGCAGAGAATAATAGTCATCGCCAACACATGCATCGCTATAAATTCATAAACGGCAGGCTATCTGGACTAATGTGACACCTTGGAATTCGATTTAGTTTACCGATGAGACGTAAGGCGCGTCTGCATGATCCATATTTGTCAACTGATTACTAGTATTCACACCAAAATCCATTCCTGTACTTTACCAGATCCTAAATGTTTTAAACGCGAGGGTGTAATCCAGGTGCAATCTATAGTAGTAAACAGAAACTTGCACAGCATGGGAAAAATCTATTGACATGCCATTTCTGCAGGCGGGAAGGTTACAACGCCACTAAAACACCCGTCAACTGGTCTTTATTTGTGAACATTTCAGTAAAGTAGAGTGCACTAGGAAAATACATACATATATAGAACATGGCATATCTAGATTGATATGCATATAAAAATGGCCAACAAAATAATGTTTTGTAAAACCCATTATTTTTAAAGAAACTAGACAGTTTTAAAAGACTTTGGCTTGCAAGACTTCAAATCAGTAGTGTTATTATGTATTGGTCCTTTGGGATCATCAAGCCCAATCTTGGTGGCTTTAAAGTAGAATATCACTTAAGCAAGTACATTATCTCTCACGAACAGACTCAATAAAACCGAGTCTGCTACTTGTATCTCTTGTTTGTGTTTGTTGCTTCCAAGCGTTCCCATTTTCAGTATTTATTGTTATGGGATTCCAAAATGTTTGGTGGATGTTTTAAAGTGAGTTAAGCCATGTATTCAGACAAGTTTTATTATCGAGAGTTTTGAAAAACTTGGAAAAGGTTGAACGTGTAATAAACATCAGATGATTAACAAAGAACCAATATGGCAGCGGTCGTTTTGAGAACTAATTATAAGCTACCATAGGTGAGATATTTATAAATATGATAATTACTAATTCATAGTTTATACATTATAGCAACTGTATGCAAAATAAGTATACCAAAGTGTAATGATGCATTTGTATTTCGCATTAAATTACAATGATATGTTTTGCTTTAAAGGATATTTTATCAATATTCCATACATTTAGTAATTTAGAACTATGACGTCGATGTTCTCCATCTGGCGTCTTACATATCTTAGAACAATATTTCAACAGAAATGACAGAAATTGTAGAGAACGGCTAACGTCTCCATAAGCTTCTAAAATATTAGGCAACGTTTTGTCGTTTACATAAGAAAATGTTTGGGATCAAGATCCAGACCATCGGAGCTCAAATTATGTTTCGTGTGCCCTATATATCTTTATTTTATACTATTACGTCGCATACGTATTAAAATAATTTAAATAATTCTGTTATAGTATGTAACTTTAATGAATTGAATGTTCATTCATGTTTGCGTTATATTTTATCTCAAGAGGTTAGATCTTAATTTTATTTGTCTAATCACAAATTGAAGTAACATACGCCTCACTTCTGTGATTCCTTTTTACGACTTAAGATCGGTTTACAATCGCGCTAACTGGAATAAAGCACGGCATCGATATTCGCAGTTGATTTTATCTCACGCTAAAGTATTGACATATTCTTACAATTACCACATTAGTCTGGTGGAGAACAAATACACAGGACACACATGAGAAGTAAAACGCATGGCAATGTGTGTAACAGTTTACAAGATATGTTGAAATCTAGTTCCGTGATATACAGGGTTGCCCAGTGTGTGGCCTAATGTACTCGTTTGTATAACACGGCACTCAATTATAATTTTAATATAGTTCTTTGCTATGTAGTCCTCTACATGGTTATACTTATCTAGACCAAATCAACATACTATTTGGCAAGACGTGTTTATATTTTCAGTAATATAGCTTTTCAGTCATAGGAAGCTATTGATGTGTGATTAAAGAAAAGAAAAAGTTCTAGATTGTCAACCTAGAAAGCTTGTCTATGCCGAAGAGTTATTTACGGAATTAGTTTTCATATTGCATATTTTACATACATTCAAGAAAATACAGTATTACATCAGCTTTTAAATTTTAATTTCGTAATTCTATTCTACAAAAGTTGTTTTTCTATCGCTTAATAGGTTTGGCTTCGTTTAGGTTATTTACAGCTTGACAAGTTGCGTCCGTCTTTGATTGTGAGAGGACCGGACGAACTGTGGACCTGATGATGATGATGATTTAACCTTTGATATTTGTCTCCAATTTTGTCTTTTTCTTCCCATTATGGTTTATTCTCATGTTTCTCCGGCTTCTCCAAGTATTTGTTTTGTGGCTTTTTAGGCTTTTTTACATTCGTATATACAATAATTATTTTTGTTGTAATTATATTGCCTATTAGTGCTGTCTAGTTTTTTAGAGGTCAAAGCTTGGTGGGGATTTCTTTATTTGAACTATCCCATTTTTTTTTTGGGGGGGGGGACTTGGTATGATTTAGTTTAAGCCACAAGCGGCCCTTTTGTACCACTGATCGTTCCAAGACGGTATCCCTAGTGTCAGCCCTTATATGTGTATGATGTCACTCTTAAAGAAAACATTTATAAGTGACGTATATGTGGCAGTTAAGCGCATATACTTGACTATTAAGTCTAATTTGAACCAAAGTAATGTTAACCATGGGTAAAATGAAACTTCATAACATAAAGTAGGTTCCAAGGGATTCCCTTTTCAGTATTTATTCTTAACATAAAACAAAGATTATTGATTTAAAAATGTTGGAATTGTATCAGTTGATCATAATAAAACAAGATACCATCAATATAGCAGTTATGTTGAGGCAGTTGTTTGGTGGTCTGTGGTAGCAGGGCGCTTTTCTGTTTGACTTGTATATCTACTTTGATGTTACGATTTATTAGCAAGGCTTTTACTTTGAAGTTTGGGATATATAGTTTGTATCAACAATGATTGCGTTAAGGCGAAATTTGTCCATTTTAATAGAGTTTCAATTCCTCTGGCATGAATGATAACAGGAATGTTTTTTTTTTGAAAGAATATATTTGAAGGAAAATTTAATAATATCATTAATATATAGAACTGTATAGAGATCGTGTTTAATCAACTATCATTGTTATGCATGTAAGTAAAAAAACAAAATACCTTTGGTATTGATATTTTATTTATTTGATTTTCCATATCCACTGATAATTGCAAGCTTATACCGACGCTCCAAGAAATATGGATTGAAATTATTTATTACTTCAAAGCCGCCCTTTCGGTTCATGCCATTCGCATAAAGCACAAAACATGAGGCTTACTAAAACTCTTCCGTACTGCGGAAACAAAGACACGAAGTCATCCATGACAATTAAAGTAGATCTAAAAGTCGAACAGGAAGTGTAACTTTCAAGGACCACTGTCAACCAAAAATACGCATAGATCAAAAACAATAATTACAAAGACGAATAATGATAAAAATAGATATAAAAATCGAACAGGAAAAGTAGCATTCAAGGACGACAGTCAACCACAAACACACACAGAAACAAAGAACAGTTTTAAAGATGAATAAAAGGGCTATCGCCTTGGAATGGTCAGTGGCAAAAAAAGGCCGATGTGGGGGTTTAAACCAAGTTCTAGGATGCATCAAACCTCACACTTATCCTACTGTCATCCAGGTAAAACGGGACAGTGTAAATAAATAAGTCCCCGCCATGAAGTATTCTCTAACCAACAAGGCAGCATTAATAGGCAATATAAGTAAAAGATGCTCGTGTATATATAAATACAAAAAAAACAATAGCCTAGAAATCCACAAAGGAAGTACTTAATGACTTGGCAGAAGCCAGAGCAACAAGAGAACAAAACATTGAGGCACGATAATGGTAAAATAATATTTAAAGATGTTCTTTTCTGTAAATTTATTCAAATAATATTTGTTCGCTAAAGTTGTTTTAGTTGCGGTTTAAACGTACGCTTTATATTAAGAAATGACAAACGAGTCATAAACGGGTGCACATGCTAAATAAGTATAAAACGAGTTATCAATTATATTTTATTTTATTTGGCGAGTTAGGATTAAAACTCATAACGAGTTCCACTTATCTTATATGAAATGGGGACACGTTTAAGATCCTTTTTATTATAAAAGTCAAATGCGTCACAACAATTAAGATGGATATAAAACTTCTACGACGACAGGCACATGTAAACTTGCGACAAAACGTTATGTGACGCAATAAAATCATGTACATGTACTTGAGCGCCAAATACGTCGCATGTTGCGTCATAACATCATGAAATACACAGCGTTAGCTATCAACGAGTTCGTGTTTTATCTCTTTAAAAACGGGTATTTAACTTCGAATTTAAAAATAAATGATTTGTATAATGTTAATTATTAACGGTTATAATAATTATACGGTTATGACTTGTATCCGGATGAATTTTTCCGGATTAAACTCTTGGCTGCCTTTTTGTAATTTTGTCAGTTCCAAGGCTTTAGTCATGTTCACCGTCATATGCAACCATCTTCGGGATGGCTCAAATTAATGTACTACTGGCATTTAAATATTGAGTTCTGCTCAACCCAGGGCTAGAGGGCGTGAACGGTAGCAAGCACTTTACACTACCGCTCATGAGCAGTCACAATCAAACCGAGACTGCAATATTTTTTGTATTTATTGTATTCGACGAATTCAAAATTTCTCCTTTCATACTTTTTATTGTCTATATTGTTATGCTTTAATGTCGCATAATTTGCTTCCATTATTTCCTATTATTTATTGTTTCTTTTGAATGCGTGTTTCTGATTGATTGTATTCTGTGAATGCTACATTTCCTGTCTAGACTTTTATAATAAAACAAATAGTTTCAGATAACAACATTTGCCATATAACTGATTGGATGCTTGTTATGCTCAACCAATCAAATCGTTGCATGTTTATTTTATACTTGTGCTCATACAACAGAATATAAAGTAGCTGTTCGACTCACATCATACGCTACAATACGTTGAAAGTAGTCAACGTTTCTCTAGTCCAATGTCTTCAATATATTTGAGGAATAATATGCTGTTACATTAGTGTAATATTGACCTGTCATTTTCAAATAACGGACGGACACATGTTATACCCACAATAGTCCATGCGGCATGTACATTTACTATCTTGGATCCTTTATCCAGAGCAACTGACTGGGACATGTTAGTGACAAAGACGCTTGTAAAAATGACTCACACATGAAATTATACAACTACAAGAGACAGTTTGCACCGGCACGTGTTGAAATATAATGCTAGTTTATATTTTACAGACACAATTATTGATTTTGCTTCATATTACGGCTTTCTCGAAGAAGTGTTATGCTTCTTTAAAATCAAACAAAAAAACAACAAAAAAAACAAAAACAAAAAACAAGCTCTGTTATTTTTTGAAATACGAACTATTTAGAATTTAGAAACCATTTCCAATTAATAAATATTGTATATGTCTAAAGTAGATGTGAACATTATATCGAATATGCATCTAAACTATCTATGCAAATTAACCTGTTACTGTACTCAATTGGCTTAGATGTTGGCAGGATATAAACCTCAAGAGGTGCTAGTTCTACTTTTCGCTTATTAAGCTGCTCATTGACTGTTACGCACACGTCTGTGATTCCGTTTTTACATGATTAGACAGGATTGAATGATGGCACTGAATTGAATATGTCATTATCATCGATATTCACAGCTGAGATTGTCTCACGCTGAAGTATTGACACAGTGATATATATACCGTGATATGTCACAGTGATATGGCACAGTTATATTTTATTGGAATCTCTCGTGATATACACTATATTACATAGTATAACAAGTAGTTATCTGATACAGAAAATGAACTGTTCTGATATGGATAAAAAACAATGTATTATTACCTCTCTTTTTAGATATAAGCATTTTACTTGTAAGACTTTAGTATGCAAGCGGGGCCGAACCCAATGTTCTATCAAGTACGGTCCTTCCAACTATAATCAATTACACACAACAATGAACACAGTATATACACAGTAGTGTTAAACATTAACACGTGTTTGTTTTGTTTGATTGTGTGGTTAGTTGGTTGGTTGGTTGAAAGAATGGTGTTTTACGTAATTTTCATCTCATTTTAAACTATATACTTTGTGTCAAATATAAATCAATTGTTAATACAGAGAAACGGAGCAAAACATAGCAAAACATCTTAACAAAGGAAGACGAGTTAAAAGAGATGGCCCTGCAGTGAGTCAGAAAAATGTCCGCTTTTTATAAAACTTGATGTGTTAGTGTGCGTAGCGCTTGCTTTCACTAGTATGCGTTTGGAAAGCAATACAAATATGTTTTTCACTGTCTGAGAGTTCATCTTGATCGAAAGGGAAAGTGTTTACTTAACACTAAATGGATGACAACGACAACGGTCTACATGTTGATGACGCTAAGTTTGATATAAAACTTACAGCTAAAACTCTGGGCATTGTACACAAACACGTATGATTCATATGCAATACGATAAATAAACGAATATACTTTTACTGGTGTGAGGCTGTTCAAAACATTACAATGACTGGGTTTTAAAATTAATTGTGTATATCTGGCCGCAGTCATTAGGCTGATTTAAGTGCAGGAGTCTGAACATTGTTACATAGTTTCCACCTAGAATGCTTCTGTATGCCGACAAAGCGTGATGAATTCGGCTTCCATATTACATATGTCACACATTTTTCTATTCAAAATTAAATCTGAAGAACAATGCATTCAATTTCTCATAAGACATTTGTATAGAAAGTATTGATATAAAATATTTACTTTTGATTAATTATAATAAGTACTTACTTATGTGTTTGATTATCTGTTTTTGAGTAAGTATCACATACAAATACGGATTCCTTTTAATGTTGTTTGTGTTCTTCAAAATAGCCTACCTCTTGTTCCAAGAAGCGTTAGAGGTGTTGCACATTATATTATCTCTCATGAACAGACTAAATAGTAGATAGACGTAATATAAACGGGTCCTGATGAAACCGAGTCTGCTACATTTCTCTCTTGTTAGTGTTCGTTGCTTCCATGGGATCCCATTTTCATTGTGTATTAAGTTTCGATTCCGTAAGTTCAATAAGCACGAATGCTAACAGGGACATCATTTGAGAGAAGATTGAATAACCGTATGAATGCAGTAGGCGTTCTTCAAAGCGATGGACCTTTAAAGAGGATAACGATATCATGTTCTATTTCATTTTTTCGAAAATTAATTGTCTATCAAACATAACATTTTATCAGGTATCTCAAATCTGAGCAGTTATGAATTAACAAATTGCATTTCATTTTCATTTACGAATGTTGACGACAAATGTTTATATCCACTATAGCATGTATTAGGTTCAATAATGATACATTAGGTGACATACTGTAATACTGTATGGTATACTAGCTCGTATAAAGTAATCAAATGAAATACAAATAAGTTGTGTAAGTTTTCAATCTATTGCTTAAATTACAGAACACAATTCACTGCGGTATGCACACGTTATATTTGGGATCAGATATGTGTGTTCATTTAAAGTTTTAAAGTCTCTTTTATCCAGTATTATTGTGACATGAAGTGACAAGTAGATTAGTAAAATAATTCACAAATGCAATTGTACAACTGTGTGTGACAATTTGTTCCGATATCTGTTGACATCTGATACAAATAAGAGAGATACATGTATTCTACAGACACTAAGTGATTTTGCTTCAAATTACGGAACTTCTCAGTGGTTTTGTTAAAATTACGGCTTTCTCGAAACATGTTTATGTTGTTTTTTATTAATATTTCTCGGTTGATTGTTCCCATTCATTAGGATCAATCATTCAGAAAATAGATAATTAAAAATCTATCAGGTTTTGAACATTTTGTAAAACAAAAATGGTTCACGAGGTAAGGGATTAGGCGATGATATATTTTGCAGAAAATATTATGATCACTGAATACACATTCTATGCCGTTAATATTTGTACAAGAATTTAACACAAATGATACTCTCAATTCTGTCATATGTCATGGGTATATGTAGGGCGCCAATATGTCCGCAACCTGCCAATGTGTCCGCAGACATATTGGACCTCACGTAGGGTGTCGATATGTCCACAGCGAGCCAATATGTCCGCGGAAAATTTAGGGGGCGTCTCAAACAAGTTATGATCCATGATATCGATCAGTCAAGATCGAATGGTAGATTAGAAGGAATACTTTTCTTACTATTTTTATTCATGGATAGGGGATGTTAAAGCAAAAATAGCATAACATTATATGAGGAATTGATATTAAAAAAATATGGATTTAATTAATTAATTGGAATAAACAGTTTTAACATGAACTGCATGAACAGTTGAATTAACCTCATATGACCTTCTGCATCAACTTTCGTGTGTATGATGTGGTGGCTTAGTACTGTTAGGGTATATTCGGAACACTTATATTATTATATATTTGCTATTCGGGCGCTACCGAGGTGATGACATATTGTAATTTAAATAAGTGTTGTTGAGTACTATTTTATCCCCTTGATAGTTTTTCACGTGATGCTATCTGCTAAACATGGAACAAAGGTAATGACCCGTTAGCTGTTAATAATGTATTACCACATGCTGGTTTAATTTTCCCGGCCATATCCTCTATTTAATTTATTCATTCAAACTTCCAGGAGACCTCTGCCCGGGTATCGCCCAGGCGTGGGGACAGTTTCATCGAGCAGCTTCCACGGGCGGCGGATAGGCGGCGAGAAAGCCCACCCCTACCCCTGAAACCCTAATCCTGGCGGGTCGGCTAACAGTCGCCGCGTGGCCATGCCTGCTTCGAACTGGCTGAAACTCGCAGGACCCCGGCGCCCCTAGGGCGTGCAGACGTGGGCAAAGTTTGGCGGAGAAGCTTCTGACCCTAGCTCCAACGGTGCTTCGGGTCAGGGTTTGCGGTTTTCCGCCAGTAAGTCGGCCGTCCGCGCACCCATCAAGCTGAAACTGAAACTTGCAGGCACTCTGCACACCGGTGGCGTGCAGACTTGGGCAAAGTTTGGCGGAGATGCTCCTATGGTCGGCCGAGTTATCAGCGGAAAACCCTAACCTTAGCCCCAGTGTACCGTTCAAGCTAGGGTTTGCCGTGTTTCACCCTAACCGCTCGCGGTAACCGCAGAAGCTTCGCCGTACCTGCTTGGATCTGCTCGAAACTTCCAGGAAACCTGTGTCCCGGTATCACCCAGGCGGGCGTGGGAAGAGTTTCGTCGCGCTGCTTCCACGGGCGGCGGAGTAACGGCGGGAATACGTACCCCTACCCTTGAGACCTTAACCCTAGGGGCCCCGCTAACAGTCGCCGCGTGGCCATCCCTGCCTCTAACTGGCTGAAACTCGCAGGACACCGGTGCCCCTACGGCGTGCAGACGTGGGCAAAGTTTGGCGGAGGTGATCCGACGCTCGGCGGAGTTATAAGCGGAAAACCCTAACCCTAGCCCCAATGTACCGTTGAAGCTAGAGTTTGCAGTGTTTCACCCCAACCAGTCGCGGTAGCCGCCGTAGCTTCGCCGTACCTGCTTGTATCTGCTCGCAACTTCCAGGACACCTGTGCCCCGGTATCGCCCAATGTTGCAGAATGTACTTAAAAGTAATGTCTGATCTCCTTCGTCTTTTTCTCAGAGGTAACTACGGAATGATTTGATTCGGCGCAGATTATCTGCAACAATTCACACTTTCGATGCATAAATTAAGAGATTGAAAGTACTAAATATCATAGTGACTGTACGCTAGAGGAATTTATGTAGTCAACTACTTTGTTTAGACATTGCTATGGCATATATTCACAAACTGAACGTACTTGAAAAGTTACTATAAACAATATGATGTTTGTCATGTGAGTTATTGTTAATCAATCTATTTGGTATGAACTGCATTTATCTCTCAGTTGAGAACAGAGTCAGGAGCTCACTGTTTGATAAACTAAACTTTACAGTTGTAAAGTTAAGACCTCTACCACGTTTGGATTGGAGCCCTGTGAGTGCTGCATTTTCTGTTTGACGTGTGTATCTACTTTTAGAACCATACTAACAGATAGGCTAATAAACATTGAGTCATATAAACATAATATCTTTCATAATATATTTGCCTTTTATGTCTCTTTAATGACCTGAAAGTGACAAGAGTATTTTTGGATAATTACTCACTAATTGGAGTGTACAACTGTTTGTGACATTTGCTCCAGTAGCTTTTGAATTCTATATTCTAGTTAATTTTGAGATAGTCATCAGAGAGAATGATTCATTTTGCTTAAATTTACGTCTTTCTCGAATATTTTCTTTTAAATGTTTTGTTAGTTAATATGTAATATATTTTACAGACTGAATGATTGAATTCGTCTGTATTGCGGCTTCTTTGAATACGTTTTCAATTAATTCTCTGTTGAATATTATACGAGGGTGCTTCAAAAAGTTCTGTCACTAGGCATATATCCTTTGAATTGGATATTACACTGAGATAAAGTAGTGTATTTATAGTACTACTGGGTTCGATCTCTTAAATTCCACAACAAAAATGAAAAATTTCCGGTTATGTATACCCCTTAATTACCTCCCCTTACCACACCTTTTGGATACTGGCATCTCTGAAAATGTCATTGTTACAAAACGTTGTAAACATTATTTGAATAATTCTATGCTTTTAAATTTTCTTGCACGCCATCTGTTGTTATTCGCTCATAATCCATGAAAATGATTGTCGAGAATTCGGAAAGGTCTTGCTGCAAACCAGGTATGAGTGAATGCATATCCCTTAATTTTAGCAGATATAACACTGATTTCTTCATTTTGCTTACGGAAATGTTATAATATCTTTTAAATGTCGTAATTATTCTCATAGTATTAATATGTTTTCATATTTTTTTACAAATCCTAGTCCTTCAGTGTTTAAATTTCATATTCAACACATTATTGTAGAATTTTGTACAATGTTTAGTGAAATCATTGATCATCCACAAACGCTTCCATTTAATGTCCATTTATCATTAAATTAATTTTACATGTTATCTTAAAATGTTAATTTCTAAGACAATGGCTTTTCATCTACCATGAGATATAAATGGTAATGTATGAGAAATTTCAAAGGTCTTCGACAAGTACTTAAAGATAAACAGGTATTTAAAGAAGTAACAATTAACGTACCTGAAAAAACTCAGGACGAAAATGCCTCAGTAAGTGATGTGTATTAAATGTTCCATAACTTTCGTCACACAAAAGATACAGCATTTATTTTACCACCAATGGAATGGTATTTCATTTGATAACAAACATCAACACTCACAACGACTACATAATTGTTAAAACGCGTTAGTGTCAGAACTTATTGAATGACACTCGTAATTGTTTTGTTTATTTCTAATATGATCATTCATTACATTTAAAAAAAATTAAGAGTGCAGCGTATATCTGGTGACCATTAGTTTGCACAGACATTTAAACTATTTACCTAAATTAACTCCTATATAGTGTGTCAATGGTTTAAGACTTACAGAATATTAATCTCAGGACGATCGTTCTACTATTGTCTGTTTCTGTATCTGAGATACGCCATCAGGACTACCGTTACCATAACTTCGAAAAACCTTTGCAAAATATTTTCATCATACCACTGATCCGCTTTAAAAATATAAAAGAAAATTAAAATGTGTGAGATGTAAAGGAGAAGGACGTAAACATGTTTATTAATAGAAGTTATGTCCCTATCATTTTGTAAATCACTGCATGTTTAGTGGTTGAGTCATTTACATTTCGCCACTATGATGTCCTCTTTGATAGTGTGACGACCGGATTCTGGAAACTATGACGATGTCTACCTAAATGATCAGGACAGTAACATTTGAGGTTTCTCTCAAATCTTGTCTTGTATGTCCTTAATGGTGTATTCTCATTTTGCTGTGGCTTCTGCCTAGTCATTGAATACTTACTGTGTGATTCTCTAGGCCTTTTTCTATTCATATACACATGATCATCTTTGTGCTATACTTACATAATGATACTTTGTTTTGTACGACATTAATATATTTTCTTATTTTGACAAAGAAGCCGTGAAACGGTCATTAGTAAAAGCAAAATGCCGCTGGGGGTTTAAACCAGGTTCTAGAAAGCACAAAACTTCACTCTTACCTTATTGTCATCCCAGTAAAACGAGACGGTGTAAACAAAGAAAGCCTCGCCAGGCAATATCATCTAACAAACTAGGCAGCAGTATTACTAATATAAGTATAACACAAAGAAAATTAGGCCCCGTGAACATGTCTGTGTTATTTGATAAAGAAAATAAAACAAAAAACAGCTACTCAACAACCATCTAATGATATTACTTAATATATTGTTGATGCAGTCAGGTTTATGTTCCTGTTGTAAAATCACATCCATTCATTCAATATGAGTTGTTAATAGAATTAACAACCGTATTGTTGAACGAAGATAAAAGGATATGTGTAGACTTGGCACACATTGACAATTAACACATTTGATAAAGACAGTATACAAGCAATGATTCTGAAGTTCAAGTTTTAATTCTACAAGAAACACTCATTATGTAGGCCTTTATACATTTACCAGCATGCTGTGTGACATGACCTGATTCAACATTTCCTCTTTAGAGATATGTTACATTGCATTCGTCGCTATCTATTTTAAGTAACTGATAGATAAACAACATTTACCCATTTCCTGTTTAATATATTTTATCAGACTAAAAAAATAGGTAATCTAGTTTAGTTTTTAAGTTTTCAGACTTTATCTTTTTTGCATTTGATCAAATCCTAAAAGCAGGATGTAAAGACAAACTGTGTTTCACAACACGGTGAAGACAGCAGTCTTGGCAGTTTCTAACGAAGTGAAGCTACCACATTTAAACACCGTCTAGAGAGTGTGGCTAGAAAACCTCACCACCGATAACTATTTCGTTTTCTTTTTTAACGTTCACAATTAACCAAATGAGGACACGATGTAAAATACCTATAAAGGAATTAAGCGAAAATAGTTCGAGACGAGTGAGCGAGATGATTCTAGAATTGAGGTAATGTCTTTATTTTAAGTGCAGAAGCTGATAAATATTTAGCTAAATAGGACATGCAGTTGTTTGCGGAGTATGTAGATTTACAGAGGGCTGTATATAATTTGGACAGGGAAATGTTGTGGTTCATTTTAATAAAAAATAAGTAGTGCTAAAGGCAAAATGTTCAAAAGAAAGTTAAGTTATTATTAAAGTGTGAAAACAAATGTAAGAATCGATATTAAATAATAGGCTTAATGCATGGAGTAAGACCTTATTATATGTTCAAATTTTATTTTCAATATGAATTGATGAAATTACAAATATTGGATTTATATGTATGCAACTGTCGCCGGATGCCTATACAAGATGCGTGTCTGATTATGTTTGTTAACGACCTTGATCGTACACATGCAGCTTATGTTATTGGTTTAAAAAGATAATAACTGCATACGTATTGAAAAATTAGGACTAAACAAAAAATAAAGGTTGTTGTATTTAGAAAGCAGTCAAGACATGGACATACAGATACGCAAAACAGGTAAATTTATAAAAGCTGATTGCATCCTGAAGGAAAATGTGTGACGTTGGATATGTATTGTTGATATAGTTAAGAACATGTCCTGCCAAATAGGTGTGTTTTATTTGGTTATGATCATGTTTATATTAACGCGAAATAATAAAAGGAACGTCCGGTTTATTAATGTAAACAAGATAAGCAAGAATTCACACGTCCGGTTCAACAAAATACATAGTTCATATTCATTAATTCAACTTAATAGTTTTCGAATAAATGCATGTTTAAATAAAACTGTACACAGTTGCAAAAGTATTGTAAAGGTCTGTGGGACTGTATAAAAGTTGAGCGTTATTTTTAGAGAAAAAAAGTATGCATTTTGGTATAACCACACTTGTAAACATTCCCTATGCGTATTTATTAAGGTACACATCTCTTTTATATCACAATACAATTTCAGAATTTTCCATTAACAGTCACTTTAGGCACCTTTTGTCGGCATCTAATTTTAGTATATGACTTACAATCTGAGTAATGAATAATAGTGTCACTGTACCTAGACAACGGGCATAGAAGGAGTTTCCTGATAAGTGTAGAGACTTAATAACAAATACATGTGGCGATTTATTTAATGAAGAATGTTACAGGCAAAATAATGACGATGACGTGATGATTCTCGAGTTATCACAATACTTATACTGAACCAAATGCAATGTCTATGTAGGAAATGAAACAAAATTAGTCAAATGAACCGGAAATGCAAATATTAGAGTTGCACTGAGAAACTTAGAGTGCGGCCATTGTAGATGGAAAAGCCGTTGAGTGGGTTTCCTTATAAGTATAGATTGTTAATCACACGCAATGTTTATTCTGAGTTTGAAATTACAAATTAGGAAAGAACGAACAGAGAGCATGACTGGGTTGTAGCTGAAAATGAACTAAAACATGAAATGAAAAAGGAGCATTGCCCGTGAGCAAAACTGTTTTCAGAAAGCGTGGGCACACGCTTAGTCAATAATTCAAAGTGGTAACAAAAATTGCAACTTAAGTAAATTAAAGAACAATGTTAATTGCTTTAGTTAAAAACAACATCATTGATAATTGCTTGATTGCATTAAGTTCATTTTTACAGACATAACAAATGAATCATATACGTTTAAAGTGTATTGTCCTTTCTATTAAATCACACACGCTCTTTAAATACTGTACATGTTAACTGGCATCAATGAATTAATCAGTATCGGTTTATTTTCAATTCTAATACACCCGCAATATATAGCCTAGTTAAAATATCTCGTTATATTGAACGATATATCACTGTAATTTTTGCAACGTTAGGAGAATAAGAATTGCGCATTGCACAATGCGCATTGTAACGTATGCAACGTTAGGAGATTAAGCAAAGCAATGCAAAAGACTTCAGATGTGTGCGTTATTTTCACATTTTAGGGGTATTAGAATAGAAATAGAACATAGTTTACGGTGAATTATCTATAATATATCACGGTTTGTCGTTCAATTGTAAACAATAATTTCACTCGCCGAAGTGAAATTATTGTTTACAATTGAACTCCAAACCGTGATAAACGATAATTCACAGTAAACGATGTTCTATTTCTTAAACATAACACACACTATTGATGTATTAGTGAAGATTATATATATATATATAGTATTAGTTTTTAATAGCACATAGTCATACATCGTGTGGACAGGAATTTTCCAAAAACAGTGTGGTTTTTACCGAATACTAAGGCATGAAACGAAAAGAAAAAGTTAATGTTGAAGTAAACAAACCAGAACAGACATAGGTGGCCATAAGAATCGACAGCCTAACTTAGCGTAAATCCAAGCATCAGAATAGTATACCGTGGAGTGCATGGTCCTGTGGTACAGTGCCGAACTCCAGACCGAGAGGTCGGGAGTTCGATCCTCGCCGCAGCCATGTTATGTATCCTTGAGCAAGATAATTAATCCACATTGCTTAGTACTGGTTCTGCCCAGGAAGCCATCGAGACTGATTAATCTAAGTTGCAAGAACTATTTTCGTAATCGATGTAAAATAAATATGTTTAAACTAATGTACCGTCTAAAAGTACAAATCAAGCCTAAAGTCGACACATGGCTTCACTGACTCTTAATCATGATTAGTATTGAATGTAATCCCCTCAAGAAACGGATCTAATTATATGGTTAGGAAAAATACATTAATATAGGAGAGATGGTTTCGTCGATATCGTCAAGTATATAGTGGTTGGTCGTAAAAGTAGACCGACATCATTTTCAGATCAGATTTAAACAGTCACCTCAATAACTTGAAACTAGAAAACCAGTCTACTGCATAGTGTCATTAAACATATTCGAAAGCGCACAGGTTTTGATATAGTTCTGATTAAAAAGCTACTCCTTCTTCTGGCATAGCAAACCATGTTTCATTAAATATTAAAAACAAAACGTATCATGATAACCATTTGTTTATAAAAATTGTCACGTGACCTAATAGTTGATGAAAATATTTTGTTTATGGATACAGTATGTATGTTTAATTTGACAACGTTGTATATTGTCCATTTTCTTTCGCGTTAAATAAGACACACTTTATTGTTATTATTACTACGACTACTATTTAATCGACAGGAGTCCACGAAATCAAAGAAAAAATAAATTGCGACGAAAATCAAATTTCGAGATTGTTTATATATTTTATATCAACCGTTTATTCAATCGTGCCTCATGAGCTATTCTGTAATTGACATTATTTCATTGGATGACACACATGCCTTCGTTTACAAAACTTTTACACATGCACAAACTCTTCTCGGATAAAGTATTTTTCTTTTGCAATATTCATAACATTTATTATCGAATTTCAAACGTGTTTATCAATCGTAAAATTTCGTTGTTCTTTAAAAGGTTGATATTATAAAAAAAAATATGATGTAATTGCCGAATGAAGTACACATTTGTTGTAAAGTGAGACATTATTCAATTTATCTTTGACTCAATATAAAACAAATTTAATCCGATGATAATCCCCGAGAGATCAGGAGTATTTATGTGTTTTTGGATTGAGCTAGAATATAATATAACTCGTTTCTTATCCGAGTTAAACCGTCAATCAAATACAGGGCGTGAGCAACATATATATTGTTAACCACACACAAACACACACACACACACACAAACACACAACCACCACCACCACCACCACTACTACGACAGCACTACCACCAACACAACCCACATCCTACACATAAATGGCTTAATCTGGATATTTTTTAAGCAATACTTGTTGATATTTTCCGTAATTCTGTTAATTAACGCTCGCTGCAACCTGCTGTTTAAATACGGAGAGTGAATATTGCAGTGACATTATAGATGTTATAGCGAGGCCTATTATTCTTCCAACACTCCAATTAAAACGACGCGGTCAATTAACTTTAGATTTGTGACCGGAATATAGCGTACTGCTGTCATCCACGAGGCGGTCAATTAACTTTAGATTTGTGACGGAATATAGCGTAAAGCTGTCATCCACGAGGCGGTCAATTAACTTTAGATTTGTGACCGGAATATAGCGTACTGCTGTCATCCACGAGGCGGTCAATTAACTTTAGATTTGTGACCGGAATATAGCGTACAGCTGTCATCCACGAGGCGGTCAATTAACTTTAGATTTGTGACCGGAATATAGCGTACTGCTGTCATCCACGAGGCGGTCAATTAACTTTAGATTTGTGACCGGAATATAGCGTACAGCTGTCATCCACGAGGCGGTCAATTAACTTTAGATTTGTGACCGGAATATAGCGTACAGCTGTCATCCACGAGGCGGTCAATTAACTTTAGATTTGTGACCGGAATATAGCGTACAGCTGTCATCCACGAGGCGGTCAATTAACTTTAGATTTGTGACCAGAATATAGCGTACTGCTGTCATCCACGAGGCGGTCAATTAACTTTAGATTTGTGACCAGAATATAGCGTACTGCTGTCATCCACGAGGCGGTCAATTAACTTTAGATTTGTAACCGGAATATAGCGTACTGCTGTCATCCACGAGGCGGTCAATTAACTTTAGATTTGTGACCGGAATATAGCGTACAGCTGTCATCCACGAGGCGGTCAATTAACTTTAGATTGGTGACCGGAATATAGCGTACAGCTGTCATCCACGAGGCGGTCAATTAACTTTAGATTTGTAACCGGAATGTAGCGTACTGCTGTCATCCACGAGGCGGTCAATTAACTTTAGATTTGTGACCGGAATATAGCGTACAGCTGTCATCCACGAGGCGGTCAATTAACTTTAGATTTGTAACCGGAATATAGCGTACAGCTGTCATCCACGAGGCGGTCAATTAACTTTAGATTTGTAACCGGAATATAGCGTACAGCTGTCATCCATGAGGCGGTCAATTAACTTTAGATTTGTAACCGGAATATAGCGTACTGCTGTCATCCACGACGCGGTCATTTAACTTTAGATTTGTTACCGGAATATAGATTACGTGTTATCTTCACGTGTATTTGTCACTTATTCCTCGTGATCTCAAAGTAAAGCGGAGTGATTTGTATAGTGCATGAGGTCCGTTGAAGCAAATTGTATTTAAGGGTTTATGGCCAAGCATATTTGTAAAAATGTGGGTTGGGTACCAAAATTTCAGTTTGACATGAAAGACACAATTTTGGATGTGAGCTTGGTAACTGTATGATACCTTGTGTACATACAGTAGATTTTGTCAATTCAGATATACAAAACATAAATTAATGACTTAGTTACACTTACTTTAATTTTCACTTCTTTGGTGGGGTCAAACACATACAAAGGGCAACGATTATCTAAAAAGAAATAGTTCTTTATATAGTGCATTTATGCATTTAGACAGTACAAGAATTATATTTTACAATTGCCAGACATTAAATTCACAAATGACCAAATATATAACAAACCACATTGAAAAAATGTAAAAAAAATACATATCATGCCATTTCAAAAAATAGTTCCTCATACACATATGAAACATGTATGGTGTACAATAAAGTCCTTTGGTTTTAAAACAGTGTGAATAACTGATATGAAAGAAAAACTATTATATAATTAAAACAATTTTTAATGCTTCTACTGACCAACAATTGGATTGCGTATTTTGATTGCTATTGTACATTTTGAGACTGTGTTTGGGATTTCAGTTTCACATACTTGTGGTTGGATGTTACTAAATAAGTGATAATTGGACACAACACAACAATGCATAACCACAACATGTAACCAGCAATTACATGAATGCACTGGGATACAGGGCCGTCGATCTGCCGATTTTGCGTCCGTTAACAGGACGCATTCCCCCCTCCAAAAAGTATGTTCCCCCCCCCCCCCATTTAAGACTCAAATTCCCCACTGAAAAAAAAAAATTCAAAAAAAAATTCTAGTACGTAAAATATTGAGTACGAACTGTATTTAACACAAATAAAACATGTAGATTATTTAAAACAATGATTATAATCAAAATTATGGCCACAAAATAATTCCCACTTTCCTGTAAAAGCACGCAAAAATTCCACCACCCGAGGGTATGGGTCGCAGTCCCCCAAAACAGATCGACGGCCCTGGGATATGTAATTGAAATTGATCAGTGTAAGAATATGTTATGACTATTAAAGTGTAATATAAGCATGTTTTTCAACTTTAACACGACCATTCAACATTTGGTTCATTAAAATATGTACATATACTGTCAATAAAACATCTAATATGAATTTTAGGTACAGCCTAAGACCGAGCAGAGCTCTAAGTGTTAAAATTAATACTTACAAGATATCGGGTCGCATTTTACTGTTAATAATTATTCTATATCGTTGTTGTTATTAGTATTGTTAAATGACTTACCTATCTTGAGTTTCTTGTCAATGACAGCATATCAAATCCCTGAAATATTTCTGAATTATACAAGAAATGGTTAGCGTACCAGGGGTCATCCGCCAAGTTGTCACTATTGTCTATATCTGTAATAATGACAAGTTGCGCATCCATCGCGACGTGCACGCTACCCCTGTTGGATGGTCATTGGCTGATTGAAGTTTTATTGAAATGGTCTCAGAAATAAAGCTACCTGTTTTTTTACCAAAACTATTGAAAATGTAGATGAATCACATAAACAGTCAACTTAAAAAGCACCGAAACATAAAGTATACGTAAATGAACTGACTATTCATAGTTTTGATAAAGCGTCATCAAAATCAGCTGACCAAGCAATGGCCAAGACATTTGTAAAGTTAGGTGAATAAAGATTAAAAAAAAAAATCATGTTCCTTGAAAGTAATAAACAGCCCTCAATAAAAAGTAATAGCAGTATTTATGACATAGCAGTATATATTTTAGATTTTTGTAATAAATGGTACTAATTAAGAATCCCCTTGATGCACCATCGCTATAAATGAAGAAAGTTCTGCTGTATTTCAAGAATATGGAGTATTTCCTTGATCAACTCTAAATTGATATTAATTGAACTACGGCAACTCATTGATATTAACAATCTGATAAAGTTTGGTAACGATCAGATGAACAATGAAGCCCCTATCGTCTTAACGAGGCAAAATATAGCATTTTTAACTAAATCAAGGGCCAGACTGGTCCGATATGGCTGGTTTTCGAACTTGTTCGAGCTTTCAATGACATTAGCAATCTGATAATGTTTGGTAACGATCAGATGAACAATGAAGCCCCTATCGTCTTAACGAGGGAAAATATAGCATTTTTAACTAAATCAAGGGCCAGACTGGTCCGATATGGCTGGTTTTCGAACTTGTTCGAGCTTTCAATGACATTAGCAATCTGATAATGTTTGGTAACGATCAGATGAACAATGAAGCCCCTATCGTCTTAACGAGGGAAAATATAGCATTTTTAACTAAATCAAGGGCCAGACTGGTCCGATATGGCTGGTTTTCGAACTTGTTCGAGCTTTCAATGACATTAGCAATCTGATAAAGTTTGATAACGATCAGATGAACAATGAAGCCCCTATCGTCTTAACGAGGCAAAATATAGCATTTTTAACTAAGTCAAGGGCCAGACTGGTCCGATATGGCTGGTTTTCGAACTTGTTCGAGCTTTCAATGACATTAGCAATCTGATAATGTTTGGTAACGATCAGATGAACAATGAAGCCCCTATCGTCTTAACGAGGGAAAATATAGCATGTTTAACTAAATCAAGGGCCAGACTGGTCCGATATGGCTGGTTTTCGAACTTGTTAGAGCCTCCAATGACATTAGCAATCTGATAAAGTTTGGTAACGATCAGATGCACAATGAAGCCCCTATCGTCTTAACGAGGCAAAATATAGCATTTTTAACTAAATCAAGGGCCATACTGGTCCGATATGGCTGGTTTTCGAACTTGTTCGAGCTTTCAATGACATTAGCAATCTGATAAAGTTTGATAACGATCAGATGAACAATGAAGCCCCTATCGTCTTAACGAGGCAAAATATAGCATTTTTAACTAAGTCAAGGGCCATACTGGTCCGATATGGCTGGTTTTTGAACTTGTTCGAGCTTTCAATGACATTAGCAATCTGATAAAGTTGGTAAAGATAGGATGAAAAGTGAAGGCCCTATCGTCTTAACGAGGCAATATATAGCATTTTTAACTAAATCAAGGGCCATAACTCCGCTTTTACTGGTCCGATGTGACTGGTTTTGAAACTTGTCCGAGCTTACATTGATATTAACAACCTGTTAAAGTTTGGTTAAGATCGGATGAAAAATGAAGGCCCTATCGTCTTAACGAGACAAAAGTTAACAAGACGACGGACACCACACCATCCCATAAGCTCTGCTGGCCCTTGGCCAATAGAGCTAATAACACACACACAAAATCAGTTATGTATTTTCATTATTACCTTCTTGCTTAAGGTACTTTTTTTTATGTTAATCATGGTATTTTGAACGAATTTATTGGTCTTACATTTACAGTGCAGGCCTACGGTGCTATTGCGTTTGGGTGGCATTGTTTCTACAGGGCCATTTTTCTCATTTTTGTATGTATTATGTACAGTTAGCGACTGTCATGTCACCCACCGTTTAACATATTACATGTCATATTTAAAATATAGAAACGATTGTGGGACAAGTTAAAATACCATAACCGAATCATATTTCGACATTTAACCCTTAACCCGCTACATATATATAATCGACTGTTCTTTCTTTGAATTAAGACCATTCCAGTTATGTGACAAACGGGTGTTTTGGGGAAAATAACTGATCAGCAGCCAGACATTGTAAACCCTGATCGGCCTGCGAGTTACTCGCAAGTTAAAATACCATAACCCGCTGTTACTGGTCCGATCTGGCTGGTTTTCGAACTTGCTTCCATACCATGGAAGATGAATCTTGCCGAGTTAATCCACCGGTGCTGGTTCATGGGAGCTGGTGACTTTGTGATGAAGGACGGTCTTTATCTTATACCAGTGATGCAGAGATCTGTAATGTTTGATAAAAACTTATTATATATTTTTCAACAACCTAATCTACACAGTTGAATGTGATGATAAATTATTAACAGTATAATATGGATTTGAAATGTATTATCTTTAATATAGGCCTTATAGGGCAATTAATAATTTATAAATACAAGTTTGTAAGAAAGTATGTCTGTTACTACTGATTGATGCACGGAATAACTTTCAATATATGCTTAAAAGAAATATGTCAGGAAAGTTATAATGTCATGTAAAAAAACAGGTGGAACTGGTAATCCACCTCACAATCTTCAATATTGATTTGCAAGTTACACATGTGAATGGTAAGTAACTGTGATGCTTTAGGTAATAAAACTATACTCAGCAAAAATAAATAGTATCCACTTTGTTTTCCTGAAAAATCTGAGACAGTAAGAAAGAACTAACAATTGTAGCATGATTTTCTTTAATAACATCTTTTGTTTGATGTTCACACAAAATGTCATCGAAATATACCGAATGATAAAAAAATAAATCGAAGTTTAAAAACATAGGTGTGAAAACGAAGTTAACAAAACTTAAAAAATGTAAAGGTAACGACAAAAGCACAGATTCAGCAGTCTAAGTCGATTGAAATACACAGAAAATTATTCAAAACCTCGCTTATATCTCATGTGTCAACCGTTACACCGAATACACGCAAGAATGAATGTCGAATGCTTCTGAAGTAACGACTCACGAATTCTACAGCTAATGTGTTCCATTCGCGGACAAGTGCTGCTGCAAGGTCCTGAACACTTTGGATAAGGTCATCCTGACGTACACGACGTCCCAAATTTGATCGATGCTTCGTCAGTTGTTACGTCAGAAGCATGCGGTGTCGCATTTTTGAGTGTATTCGGTGTAACTGTGAGATATTAGCGAGGTTTTGAACATTTTTCTGTGTATTTGAATGGGCTTACACTGCTAAATGTTGCTATAGACGCTAATCTTTACCTTTTTTAAGTATTCGGTATATTTCGATGATTATTTTTGCTGAGTATATATTGACTGTTGAGCAACCTGGATTAATGTCAAATATGAAATTTATCAATACTTGTGAATCAATACTGGCATTGTTTGATGGAGACGGGTCAATTTGTTTTCTCTTTTTCTGGCAACGTTTCTTTAAACCGGCTGTTTGTTTTGGCGGAATATACTGAAAATGAAAACGTATAAACACACTTGTGGTTGTTGGAGGAAGTTTTACAGTTTCAGACATGAAAATAAACGTCTTAACAAGAAATGTCACTGTAAGTGACAAATGCCCCCCCCCTCCCCCCTCCTCAACCCCCTAAGTATTTGTCTGCATTTCCAGAAGACCTGAGTTTTGCACGTGCCCCCCTCCCCCCCCCCCCTGCCCTCCTCAACCCCCTAAGTATTTGTCTGCATTTCCAGAAGATCTGAGTTTTGCACGTGACAAGTCTTCTTATGGTGAAAATGTCTGCCACGTTATATGAAAATCTCTCAACCGACAACAAAGCTATACACCGGACAGAAGTAATATGACTTCATTCCAATACAGTGGCATTAGGCATCTTCTGACTGTAAGCGTCACCTTTACCTTGAAGCTACGGACCAGATTTCTGCGCATGACACATCCTCTTGTTTTGCATGGTGAACATTTCTGCCAGGTTATTATTTACTTTATTTGCCTTGATATGAAAAATCGGGGAATGCAGTTCCGTGTAGTCATGTTTAAGCTTCGCAGATGACCAAAAAGTTGTTCTCGAAAGATGCCTAATTTGACGCAAGGGACTTTTTGCCCAGTTTTTTCTCAACTTTATCGTCGCCACCAAGGTTTTTCCAAATTGTATTGCCTATTTACGCTACATATCGACATGAACACATCAAATATCATCAAGTTGGTGTCCGTATATTGACTGTTGAAAAAATAAATAACACGAAAAACGTTTCTGCGGGAGAAATACACGATTTCTTAGAAGAGATAGCTCCAATACCAGAGAGATGGAGATAGCACCAATGACATGGAGATAGCACCAATGACAACTTATTAAGATGTCATTTCTTACTATTGCGTAAGACTTTACTCTTGGTTAAAACACAATTTGCCCAAACTATTGTTTGCATCAACTTTCTATCCGTTTTGTGTAGTGTAATTGTGTAAACAGCTCCGTACAATTTACATACCTCTGCAAATTATCCGGGAGAAGTTACATCTGAAATATTTGTTAATTTACTATTAACTATACATTTTGAAGAAATGCGTACATACTATATGCAAAGTATTTGGTCCCGTCTCTTCAGTATTTTATCCGCAACCCCAGAATGTTTATATTAGACAATACTAAATCACTGCTAGACATGCAATTGCATTTGAAAATGGTGTTATTCAACTTTGTGTCGGATGATGAAACCCGTCTGATAAGGCTGATGTACGTAGTAAACATATTAACAACATGGATGCAGATTTTTTCATTATTTGTCTTTGCATTCCCTAAAAAATGAGAGTTATGCTTCTTTCATATAACAATGTATTATAATAATGAAAAAGAGTTCCAAGATCCATTGGTTTCGGACAATTATCCTTTGAGAAATTAGGAAGAACAAAAATATGAACCAACACGTCAAAACGGGTTGACTGACAAACGGACGGACAGGCATACGCAGACAGACGGAAATCACCAAACCATAAGTCTGGAATTTGTTTCGCAATCCGGTTAAAAATCTGTTAGCAACAAACACAGTTGCATCAAGTGGTAAATAAATGACATTCTCAAAAGATGTCATTGGTCCTATCTCCATAGCATTGGAAGTATCTCTCTGGCATTGGAGCTATCTATTCTAAGAAATTGCGTTTTTCTCCCCAAGAAACGTTCTCCATGTTATTTATTTTGTCAACAGTCAATATACGGACACCAACCGGTTGATATTTGATGTGTTCATGTTGATATGTAGCTTAAATAGGCAAAACAAGGTGGCGACGATAAAGTCCCTGGCATCAAATTAGGCATCTTTCGAGAACAATATTTGTCGTGTGAAAGCTTAAACATAACTACACGGAACTGCATTCCCCGATTTATCGTATCAAGGCAAATAAAGGAAATAATGAAGAAATAGCAAAGCATACCCACCTTGTTTACCTGTATTATTGGCGCTGGAACTACCTCGGAAGTGGCGATGGAGCATTTTTGCATATACCTCCAAACGCAGGTAGCTCCATTGATTACCAGCCGTGCACTAATTTATGTTCATTTTTTCATGTTTATTAAAGGGACACACCGCAATCTTGAAGTGTTTAAAATGGGTGTCTCGATTTGTATATCCAGTATCATTTTTACTTTTACCCTGGTGACATTTAAATAAATCAAATTTTAAGTATTCACTATTTCATCTTACTATACTGTAAGTTGTAATATATTATTGGTGGAATAATATCACCAATTAATAATATGCAAAATCAGATGGCTTAATACAATTCTTATAATTAACATTAATGGTTGAACAAATGTAATGTATGTAGAAAAACTAACGGGACGCCACTAGTTTTTACAAAATGAAGATTGCCACGTGTCCCTTTAACGCTCTTTATCGCGATCCCTGTATTGCTTTAGGTGCTACTTAAGTGGTAGCATAAAAGAATGATCAACACTGTATCGAAAATAGTATTTAATACAGATTTTCCGCCACTCTGCAGCTCCGCAGGTGAGAAGATTGTAGGCTCATTCTGCATATTTCTATGTAGATGTAAATGGCCAGTGAGCCAGTAATGTTCATTCCTTTTGGCGCCATATAACCTTTTTTGTGTTGGTGCAATGTCAAACCTCGATTCAAGTCATATTTTTGTATTACGCATGTGTTATATCAAGAATGATGCCCACATATTAATCAAAGCAGCTATATGGTGCCCTCCATTCACCATTTCTTACAACACTGGGGCATTATATGTTTAAAGGGCCAACATTTAACAACACTCCCTCCAAAAAATCACACACCCCACCCTCTGCTCCGAACAATGAGTATTTGAAACTGTCAAAGTGAAAACTACTTGTAGTTATGCAGTATACCGTTCAATTGTAGTAATACCCTAAAATACTATACTTACCCAAGGAGAAGTAGGCGTTCTTATTCCAGAAGATGTACCATACGGGGGTAATGCCAATTCAGGCAATAAAAACTTCATATAGAAGCATTCCAACTTTGGCAACATAATGTCATGCCATAATTCAGTGTCTCTACGAATCCTCTGAATAAACATTTCATGCGGTTCTGTGCGTCGCACTACAAAATCACACCACTCATAGTGTAGAATATTTAATTGCCCTTGAACTTGGTGATAATATGGATGCCTGGTTTTCAGTGTTATTTTGCCCCCTCTTCTTTCTAGACAGAAGCTGGGAAATTTAAGAGCTGCATCTTTTATTGACATTTTGCTCGTCTGTAAAAGGTTCTAATTTCAATTAAGCCTTTCTCCCAATTTTTTTCCGTTACAACTCCATCTGTCGATGATGCAAGAAAGTTGTGGTCTTTACATATGATTAAACCTTTTGCTTCAACCTCACTGCCAGTATTTCTGTTCTTGTATTCTATTACAGTATTCTGCTCTTGAGTAATACCTCGAATTGTGTGAATATTTCCTTGAAAAGTTGGATATATCATGGTAGCTACCACTTTGTTTGATGTGTTGGTAGGTCGCCGCTGCATCACCTTTTCAAAATTGGAGCTGGTTAAGCGAACTTTTCTTTCAGACTGCCATACTGTTGTTGACGACTGCCCTTTTGAGCTCTGCTCAATAGTTTCAATTTCTTCATCATTTTTTTAACTGTCTTGTCTAAAAAGTCCTGACATAACTTTCTCAGTTCTTCTGTGCTTACATCTGGTGTATCATCTAATACCCCAGTTCCATAGTCCTTCTTAGCCTTTTTGGTGTTTGATTGCTTTAACGACATAAGCTTCTTCTTTCTCTTTTGCTCTTTCACCTCTGCTTTATTTTTGGACTTTACTGAGCGATTTAACGACATGCTCCTTTGCCGAAAGGTCTCAATAAAAGCATGACCTGGTTTCTGTCCAGTTGCCTTCTCAAACGCGATTGGTGACCACGCTGGTCCTAAATTTTTTCGCAAAGCTCCCCCGAAACATCGTGCCTGCCAAGACGCTGCTCCACACCGATTAACAACCTTCCCTTCATCTAACTTCATTCGTATCACCATCCAACTTTCCGCTAAGTTTGTGGTAAAGTTTCCAATCAACCAACACTATTTTCTGCCAATCTATTAAGGAGGACCGTCACATCCCTTATGATATCCTGAAGTTCGCTATTCTTAAATGTTGACTTGAATGGAAGGCGAGAACTATCCAGTTCTTTGTCAGTTGGTAAAGACCAGTATGAACTTTGTTCTTCAAAAATACCGTCAATGTCTTTTTCGGGATCTACGTCTCTGTTGTCGTCTGCTGCACTTGGAATTGTAGATTTCTTTTTACAAAAATTGCTGCAGTTTTGATGAAACCAAGAACATGGTGGATAGAGTTGCGTATGTCCTTTGCTAATAATGCTGAATCATTTTCCTTGCTACGCATGCGTATAGCACAACGTACAGCAGTCGTCAAGCGCATTCTAGTGACCATCGTTAACTTCCTATTCCCTTTGTATTACGGCTTTTCTTCCACAAGTCGTTCTAAACTTGCTCGTAAACATTTACACGCATGATTTGCGCACTTAACTTTGTGACATGTGCACCCCATATAGGCACTTTCTCCTGTATATGGGAGTAAACAGAACTGTCTCCATCTGCTATCAATCGCATGTATCTCAATCCATGTACAGACTCGGCCTCCATGAAACCCTGCACCATAATGTCAGCCTCCATGGACTGGGAACTTTCAGTCCAATTTTTAAAGCAAGTATGTTCAGGAACATCTCCATCACACCTACTACTCACAACACAGTACTTGTTTCGGACGCCAATATACAAAAGTTTTTTGGTTTCAGCACCAAATATAACGCCTTCACCACCAAGTGCATTGTATGTGTGTTTATGTGAGCCTTTGCACCAACCGCCATCACAAATCACAGTAACTGCTGGAACCAGAGTGTATTAGGCAGAAATTCAAGAACTGGGTGTGCAAATATGCAAACAGGGTGTGCAAAATAAGTTGCTAACACGCGTTACGCTCCAATTCGCGACAAGTGGGTGTCTTTGGGGTAATTTATTTTTACAGATAAAGGCGAAAAAAATACATTTTAGGTCATATTTCTTCTATATATGTATACTAAACATAACAATATTGTGAAAGTAAGAGTTTGGAAGTGTTTTTTTGTGTGTTTTTTTACTCCACCCATTCCCTCAAATATTGGCCGCGATTTTTCAGAAACGGCCGTGCAAAAGACGGCTGCACGGCTGGCTGGCTAATACACTGAAACCCCTTGAATAAAATCACCACGTTCAATAGCCAGTTCTTTTTCCTCAGCCCCAGCTTTCGCTAACTCCTCAATAATAATGTCTTCCCACCAACTACCAATCTGTTTCTCTATTTGTGTAGAGGGCTGGCGTGGCGCAGTCGGTAGCGCGGCGGATTTGTAATCTGAGGCCCCGGGTTCAATCCTCCGTGGTGCCACTGAGTTCCGTTGGTGTGTTCTTGGGCAAGACACTTTCTCTTAGTATCGTCCGTCGGATGGGGACGTAAACCGGGCGGTCCCGTGTATTGGACTATCATCCGAGCACGTTAAAGAACCATAGGAATCTATTCGATAATAAGAGTAGGGCAGGTTCCCGGATTCCTATGTATCATTCCCCTCTCTCTGGGGCGGCTCTAAATAACCTATACTGTGTTGATGAGCCGTTAAACAACATTCATTCAGTCTATTTGTGTAAACATTTTACCACTGATACTTGGTAGGCCCATAGTTCCGGCGAGTTCATTTAGAGAAGATGCACCACCTCCTGTTGTCATACTTCCCCAAACAGACCTTATGTTTATATCACTGAACTTTCCATTCTCATTGGTGCTTGTTTTCATCGGGAATCGTTTCTTGCATCCATGGCAAATAGCCCACAAAACACTAGACATACCGCTTTCGTTGGTTTCAGTATGAAGGGAAATAGGCGAATTTCCACCTAAAGCAAACTGTTGAGCATCTTGGCAAGTAGCAGCATGAGTAGTGTTATCCAGAACATGGCTTTTCAGTTCATGTAAATTAACGATTCTGTTGCCCGTTAGCACATTTTCAACCTTTTGTATTTGGAATCGTAAAGCAGTTCCTCCCAACCGCAACATTTTGGAACGATCTTTGGTAATAGGAATCCTCCTAACAATAAATTTGGTGCAGTATCCACCTCTATCTTTAGATTTGTAAATATTTCTCACTAACTGATAAGGTCCACACTTACTGTTTTCTTTTTCTACTACAACTTCTTTTTCCCCCGTCTTCAACAGTAATTCCTTCCTATTTTTCCGACTTTGAAAACTATGTCTACCACATGGTTGGTTAAATTTCCTGCGCCTGCTTTTATTTGTTTTGCTACCCATGACTACAAATTAACATGTCTTACTTAAACAACAATAAGAAAATAATATTTAATCAATGTCATTATTTTGTATTTCATGGCAACTGATTGAAAACGCTTTCTGATTGATTCCATTCATTATCACTGTATATATATATCCACTTATAATATATCCATTTTAATTATCCAGGTTCATATTATATCCATATACTTCAGCAAAAAAATACTTCTTCAAGAACTTCTCAGTGTGTTATAAATTATATCCTTTCACAAGAAACAATATTTCAAATGAAATTAAAAGCACATGTTATACTTACCTTAAAAAGGCATCGATCTTCTGGGTAAATGAGTATACAGTATAAGAAGGCAGTTTGACAAGAAGACATTACCTGATTGTGCATGTAACATCTGCAAAACATATTTTTTTTAGGTTGTGTTTACAAAATGTTAACGGTTAAAGTTGCCGGAAGCCTGTTAACGTATGAAGGGAAACACATCCGAGAAGAAAACAAGTTTCCATCAAAAAATAATAACTTCTTATTTTTTCGCTCTACAACTGATATTTAATATCGTGAGTTACTCGAATTTTAATTAAAGACATGACTGGAATATTTTTCAACAAGATGTTGAACAAAAAATGCGATATTTTCTATATGGATTTAGTTTGGCGTATGAATATTAACTTTATATAGTTTGGATATTAGGCCCAGTAAAAAAACTCGGCAATACACACGTACTACAGTCACTTTGAATATGAAGCATAAATATAGGTTCTGATAGAGATCAACTTCCTGAACATATACAAATCAAAGGATAAATCGTCCACCTACCAATGCCTGTCCTTTCCTCAGTGATCGTGCAATTAATCATTCAGTTATTTACCGGTGAATTCAATGTTTACATTCACCACTCGTGTGAATACAAATGTAAAAAAAATGGCGTCTCTTAGCGAGGACACAGGTGCGTGTTTTTCAGCTAGCTGTAAAAGTTGCTCATTGTTGACTATTATTGCAATAAGACTGTCTTTATTACTGTTGCTGAAACAAAACATATTATGCTCTGTCATTGTCAAAGGTTTCCAAAAGGGAGTCTGTCAACCTGAAATTTTTCTTTTTAATAATGCCCAGGTCTTCTTCACTAAGTCAACACACATCAAAACATGTTTACCGAATTTGTTCACCTTACATGTATTACATAAGTGCTTTTTTTTTTTTTAAACACCCTATAACTATGATTTTTAAAAAAAAACATACCCAACCCACTTTTTTTACAAACATGGTTGGCTATAAACCCTTAATGGGTAAACGGATAAACAACTTAAATTTTATTAGTCGGATAAATGAATGGTTAATGGATGTAACGGTAGTCAGAGTTTCTATGCATTGTTCTAAACTCTTTAAATATAAATGCTTTTCAAATACAATTGATAATGGTAATAACATGTGATAAAATGCCTTTGATAGAACGTAATTATTATAACTGTTCCACTGAAATATATATATTCATTCTCTAAATGAAGTATGTATATTTGTTTGTACTCTTCTCTGAAATATTGTGTATTTTATTCCGCCTTGTTTAGGCAATAAACATGTAAATGTTATGCCAAATGAAATATTGAATTGAATTGAAAATAGATTACTGCTGTCATCAACGAGAGGGTCAATTAACTTTAGATTTGTAATCGGAATTTAGCGTACTGCTGTCATCCACGCCATAGCAATACTCCCCGAAAATCAATGATTTATTAAAAAGAAAAATAATAACAGACTTATGAACATAAATACTACTTTCATTGAAGTCTGACTGACAGTTGCCTTAAATCAATTACATAGGAAATTCCATCGAGTCTTTCAATGTGGCATATCAACTAATATGACTACACAAAGTTTACATTGCTCTTTAAAACAAAATTACATAAATGTTGTCATTAATGGGAATCTATATAACCCTTTTAAGTTTTGTTGAGAACCAAACACGCGATCATAGTATATGGTAGAGCTAACGTAACACATATATAGTTGGTGATATTTCAATTATTCTTTAACTCGAGAATTCATTACGATACTATTGTACCTAGTTCCGTATGTAAATATAGTTACAACAGTTTCATATTCATCGCGCGAAATGTTTCATTTACTATGGAAACAAATGACGAATTAACAAAAAACACTAATTTAAATGATATTGAACACGTTCTGGGTAATTAACACTACTGAATGGAAGACGATAGGCAATGAGCTTTTATGACTGAAAGCATTGTATTGTATAACACGCACTCCACTTTGTGAGATACTTGATGTGTCCCTCGACAGTCTATCGGAGTAACATTGCATGCCGATAGTAACGCTGTGGTAATGGCATCATCGACACATAAAAACTAATAAAGCACGGATAATATACTAAGAAAAGCATTTGCTCCAAATTGTATTTTACAAGGAGGTAAACAAAATAACACTTTCTGATTTACTTTCCGTAAGAGCATTATTTAGAGTGGTCTTTGGAACTATTCGTGCGTATCGTAATTGCTGTTTAGGTGTTTCTTCCTGGCAACAGTTAATGTCTTCCATTTCGCTTCCTGGCAACAGCTAATGTAATCTCTTTCGACGAATGGCGTGTCATTATAAATGTCACTAGAATATTGGTTAAATTGTGTCTTTCACCACGAGTTTAATCAAAACATGAAATACGATCTTAGTTTCCTATAGCACATAGACATGCTTGTATTTAAGGCAATTATTCCAAATATTTAATTGTATTCATGTATTGCAATGTTTTTGCAAATTGCAACGATACTTTGAAAGCCCTATATTTCGTGTTTGTTTCAATGCGTGTTTTTGAATGACTGTGTTCTGTGAAACTACATTTTCTGTTCGACTTCTACACCTACGTTTGAAGCCAGTAAATGGATATTTCGATTTTTTTTATCCTCGATCCCGGCGATGGCTGTGTGGTAGAGCGTCCGTCTTGTGTGCGGGAATCCGTGGGTTTGATCCCCGACCGGGTTACACCAAAACTGGTACTAGCAGATCCCTAGCTTGACTTTCAACATAGTGTTAGGACTGGTCGACCCGTTGTCAGTATAATGTATCAGAGTACCATCTAAGTAATCTTTATGTCCATAAGTCTGTTGTTTTCAAAAAAAATTAAAATCACTGTATTTTATTGCGCTTCCAGCATATATATCTCTAAGGCATGGTATTCCATGGTGTCTGAGCATTGCGCTCACTGTTACAAGTAGTCGCCCCGACTATAAGTCAGTAGTGTTATGGTTTACTGGTCCTTTGGGATCCTCAAGTCCATTCTGTGTTGCTTTAAAGTAGGATATCGCTTAAGCTGGTGCTAGGAGACGTGAGAGATATTGCATCTTATATTACATCGCATGAACAGCTTTATAGGAGTTTTGTTTTTTCGTCGCCGCCACACTACAGGTGGCAGTAAAATATAAACGACGTATCTACTGAAACCGCACATTCTGTTGAAATGCAAAGTTTTGCGCATGTTAATTTGGTGGATCAAACGTGTGCTTTTGTCATCGTCAGCTATTGAAGATGTCCGCAACGGCGACGTTAATAGTAGTATAATATATAAAACAATAAAAAACGATGCATTCTCAGAAACCGTTTGATTTGAAACAAAAAATGCCATACTGGCCCTTTTGCGGTGACCTTTTCTGATATATTATGACTATGTTCTCCGTATATCAGTGATTTTATTAAAAAAATAAATAACAAACTTATGGACATAAAGACTACTTTATGGAAATCTGATTGACGTTACCTTGAATGAGTCACATATGAAATCCATTGTGTTAGACCAATGAACACGCTCTTTGCAAACAAAAATCATGATGCAAGAGACGTTGTATATACAATAGAATGTAGCTCTATTCTCTATCAAACTGAATCTTTCAGTATGGCATATCAACTAATATGATCACCCAAAGTTTACAACGAAAGAGCTCTTTAAAACAAAATTACAATTTTTTTGTCATTAATGAGAATCTATCAAATCCTATAAGGTTTTCACTGAATATACTGGGGTAATGTCATCATGGACACATGCAAACTATCAAAGCATGGAAATTACTTTCTGTAAGAGCATGATTTTGAGTCATTTGGAACTATTCGTGTGTATCGTAATTGCAGTTTAAGTCTTTCTTCACGGCAACAGCTAATGAATTCTCTTTCGCTTCCTGGCAATAGCTAATGTATTCTATTTCGCTTTTCGGAAACAACTAATATAATCTATTTCGCTTCCCGTCAACAGCTAATGTATTCTATTTCGCTTCCCGGCAACAGCTAATGTATTCTCTTTCGCTTCCCGTCAACAGCTAATGTATTTTCTTTCGCTTTCCGGCAACAGCTAATGTATTCTATTTCGCTTCCCGGCAACAGCTAATGTATTCTATTTCACTTCCCGGCAACAGCTAATATATTCTATTTCACTTCCTGACAACAGCTAATGTATTCTATTTCACTTTCCAGCAACAGCTACTGTATTTTGTTTCACTTCCCGGCAACAGCTAATGTATTCTATTTCGCTTCCCTGCAACATCTAATGTATTCTATTTCACTTCCCAGCAACAGCTAATGTATTATGTTTAATTTCCCGGCAACAGCTAATGTATTCTATTTCGCTTCCCGGCAACAGCTTATGTATTCTATTTCGCTTCCCGGAAACAGCTTATGTATTCTACTTCGCTTCTCGGCAATAGCTAATGTATTCTATTTCACTTCCCGGCAACAGCTAATGTATTCTATTTTGCTTCCCGGCAACAGCTACTGTATTCTATTTCACTTCCCGGCAACAGCTAATGTATTCTATTTCGCTTCCCAGCAACAGCTAATTTATTCTATTTCGCTTCACGGCAACAGCTAATGTATTATATTTCCCTTCCCGCAACAGCTAATGTATTCTATTTCGCTTCCCGACAACAACTAACCTATTCTATTTCGCTTCCCGGCAACAGCTAATGTATTCTATTTTACTTCCCTGAAACAGCTAGTATATTCTATTTCGCTTCCCGGCAACAGGTAATATCTTCCCGGCAACAGCTAATGTATTCTATTTCACTTCCCGGCAACAGCTAGTATATTATATTTCGCTTCCCGGCAACAGCTAATATCTTCCCGGCAAGAGGTAATGTATTCTACTTCGCTTCCCGACAACAGCTAATTTATTCTATTTCGCTTCCCGTTAACAGCTTATGCATTCTATTTCCTTTCCCGGCAACCCGGCAATATCTAATGTATTTTATTTCATTTTCGGTAACAGCTAATGTATTCTACTTCACTTTCCGGCAAAGGGTAATGTATTTTATTTTGCACAATTGGTGAGCCATTATTAAAGTCACTAGAATATTGGTAAAAATGTGCGTTTCACCCCGAGTGTAATCAAAATATGAATGATGATGTTAGTTCCTTATAGCACATGGACATGATTGTTTTTAATGCAATTATTCGTACATTTTAGTTGTATTCATGTTTTGCAATATATACTCTGTAAAAGAAGTTTTGGACCATGGCAGTGTTCGAACCCGTACAATGATAGTTGAACCATGACATTCGACCATAACCCTTATTATCTCAGTTGATAATTCACAATAGATCAACAATCAATAATAATTATCGTTTACAATGAAAGTTTGCGAAAAAATAATAATCTTTTTATTGGTTACTCGAATGTGTCCGTAACTGTTACTTTGTATGGACTTTGCAACATTTTTACAGATCCTTTGTGTGTTCGCGATATTTTTTTAAAAATCAAATCATGTTTGAAATTTAATGTTCCTTGTACCAAATTAACCGGGTAGGTTAGACATTGGTTACTAAAAAAAGATACTTAAATTTTGTCCACTAGTTTTATTTTTATATGTCTTTATATACCCTGGTCCAAAACTTTTTTTACCGAGTATAGTTACAAACGGGACTTTGATAACATTGTAATTCTTGTTTGTGTGGTAGGACTCAGTTGGGGTATATGTAAATAGATATGTTTATAAGCGCGTTACTACTGTCTCGTCACTGTGCTAGCTGCTTTTATGGTGATATCGGTAGAGCACCCGCTTCACATGCAATCGTTCCGAGTTCAAACCCGCTGAGTTGCTAATATTTCCTCGCCAATTTACATTGGTGTCGTGACCAGGATATTTGCTGTTGGAGGCTGTTTATCTAGGGACCTGAAATGTGTGCTATTTGTAGGGTGACGAGGAAAAAATAGTACACTCAGAGGGGTCTGAACAATTGCATGTGAAGCGTTTCTACCGATATCACCATAAAGCTAGCTCTGCCAGCAATGTCTTTGCCAGCCGTCATCCAACACGGCAGCCGTTTCTAAAAATATATTACAATACAGAATAAGTATTATCATAGGTAGTAAAGTCTGATCAGAGAGCTCCTCTGACAACAACAAACACAACCAAGAAGATAAAGTAGCAGACTCGATTTTATTGAGTTTGTTCATGAGAGGTAATGTGGGAAGTAACACCTCTCACGCCACCCCAGATTAAGCGGTATTCTACTTCAAAGCCACATATAATGGACTCGTTGATCCCAAAGGACCAGTAGAAAAAACACTACTGATTTTTCGAAACCTATAGTTGCAATATAATTGAAGTTAATTAAATTCGGGTTTTAAGGCGCACCAACACATGAAAGCTTATATGGCGTCTAACAGGAATAAACATACCAGGCTCATCATCCATGCACATCGAGATAACATATGGAGAATGGGCCTAGAACCTTTTCACCTGCAGAACTGCAGAGTTGCTGCAAATTCTAATGTAGACAATTTTATTGTTTTTCTGACACTTCTCTAGTGATTTGAGCGAGATGGAACCTGAAACAATGCAGGGGTATGAAGACCTTTAATGAGCATGAACAAAAAATGAAGAATGAACATGAATTTGGGGGATGGGAGGCTTCAACCCCTCTGCCTACCCCTCCAACGGGATCCGCCGTATCATTTTCCCCGGAACCAAACGGGACCCCCGGAACCACAATGGGCTGTTGCAATATAAGTACATGTTCTTTGGATTGACTTCTATAAAGTGCTTGTTATTTGTTATCTCCAAACATTAAACCTTTTTGAGTAGGTAAATTTGATATAAAACAATAACACATTGCCACGCTGCTTTCATGATTTGATTAAATATTCGTACACAAAGCTTAAGAATGTAAACAACTCTCTCATCATTAGCTTCCGCAAGTGTGTCAATAGTAACTATTTAAATATTAATAGTTCTTTGTATTACAAAATAGCTGTCACAGCGGTAATATATAACACGAATGTACATTCCATTGTGTTCGAAATGAATGAATTATTAATCAGACGACAATATAACAATATAAGTTAATGGCAAATATTGTAAAACACTGCGTGGTTCTGTAATAGTAGTTGTACTATTACGTGGGCCAAGCTTTAAATATATTAATTTACTGGCAAAATGTTCAGTAAAATTTACTTTATAGTTATGCTAGTATTTCTATTAGCAATGGGAACACTGATCAAACTGCAACCAACAGTACACTTTTAGGTAAGCAACTCGGATACCATAGATAATGTAGTTATTATTACATTTTGTATATTTTGTAAAACACGTAGTTTTGACTAAGATAGGAAGATAGTCTTTTGACTGTTACTTGTGATATGCAGGCTACATAACCGCTGCTCCCAACTAAATTCCATTATGTTTATTTCGCTCTTCGGGGCATTTAATTGTATTAGATACAGGGACCATACGCCGTACGACATGGGGAAGAAAGATACTCCATGTCCACCGCCATATGCATACCATCTAAGGATGGTTAAAATTTTGTACTATTGATTTTATTAATATTGAGTTCTGCTCAACCCGGGGCTAGAGGGCGTGAGCGGTAGCTAGCATATTTCACTACCGCTCATGAACAGTCTCAATCAAACCGAGACTGCAATATTTCGTATGTGCCGTTTTCGGCCGTTTCCAAAAGTCCATTATCATATTTTTTTTAGTGGTATATGTCTGCTGGACCACGATAATGTCGACATGACAAGCACTGGATTCAAAATGCTTACAGTAATATTACGATTTGAAGTTAAAAATCTTAACAGATATTAAGATGTATTAAACAAGGTTTCTAACGAACATGTGTTTCTGTATCAAACTGACAGTCATTAAGGTTTGCAACCTTTAAATACGTACGAAATTGTAAAAAAGTTAATATCTAACACAAGTTCTGATTTAGCTGACATATATAAAGCTTCATTTCATTGAATGACTTCATAATGTATACAAACTGACGTTACATTAAATGAATAAATTACGTTAGACCGTCGATTTGGATGGCTTTAGATGCGTTCCATAGTTTAAAAGCATTATCAGAGAGTTCAATAGCCTTGACCTTTAGAGACGAATAGCGACCGTTTGTTGGTTAACGATCATATAACATATAGGGAAACTGCTCATGCTACAAATTGCAGCTATCAGCAGATGTAAAATAAATATTGAAAACAATGACATGCTTTTATTTAAATATACATAATCAGGGAATACTCAATATTCTCAGTATTTGTTATTCTCTGTTATTTTCTGTTATTCTTGTAACAAAACATATACTTAAAAAGCACAGCTTGAGTTTGTGTCTTTTTGCAAATCCTCTGGGGGGAAAAGTAACCCAATCAAATCAAGCTTGCCATGTATCATTAACATTACTGATATATCCAGGATCATACCAAAACAAGTTCATCCAGACATGCTTTTTCTTTATGCAGATTGAACGGTTTGTGAATCGATTTTGGTATCGTAACGCGGTAGGATATATAAATGCCAACGATCCAATGGCACATTGCAGGTTCCGTTCACAGCGGCATGGCTGTTCTCTGCCGCCATAATCCAGACAATCACAGCTATAAGGACAAATATAAATGTACCAACATAGATGATGAGCATATCGTTTCATTTGTCCTTATAGCTCTGACTGTCTGAATTACGGTGGGAGAGAACAGCCGTTGGGAACGGATCCTTTGTTTGTTCATCTTTTTAAGACGTCGTTATGGTATAACAGATATGCTCTAACAAGTATACACAATGAATATATCAACTGTTTTTCTATAAAATAAAGATTATTTATCTATATGTCGATTTGTCTAACCGTAATTGTGTAATACGCTTTGTTATTACTATGTTTACGACATACTGGCATACAGACATAAAAGATTTAATGAAATAACAAGCTATATAAAGCGACTGTGATACAAGAATATAGTTTATAGGGGTTATACAAATAATGTGGTGTCGAATTGTCAGTTATAAAAATGTGGTGTGAGACTGGACGTTTAGACAAATGGTGTGGGAATAGAAGTTATAGAATAAGTGTTTTCGGATTGGACGTTGTAGAAAAGTGTTGTCGGATTGGAAGTTATAGAAAAAGTGTCCCCGAATTAGAGGAAATAGAACAGTGTTGTCGGATTGGAAGTTTTAAGTCCAGTAAGTGTAGTCACATGTCCGTTTTAAGTAATTTATGAATTAAAATATGAAATAAGATCTATTTGTTTGCATGGATTGCACCGGCTATCGTTGAAAACGGGTATGAGGGATACTTATGTTGATGTTCTTGAGAGAGTAGTATACTAACATAGAATAATTGTATTTGAATTCCGACAAGAGATAAGTATATACAAATATCAACAGTCGTAGTATTACCTCCGAATAAGTTACTATACTACAACTTGATCAAATGGTTTTCAGACGACTCATGCCTTCAAGCCAAAATGTCCCCCATTTTGATGTCGATGAGAACAAATCTAAAATCTGCCCTACCAACACTGATATTGCCATAATAAGACATATACTATATATAGGTTAACCTAAAGTTCTGTATCAGTGATAGCGTCTGTTTCATCTGTGTCGTTATGGTTAGGAAGAAGTGTGCTGCATTAAGAAATAATCAATGTTGCGTTAAGAAATAATCAAGGAGGTTGCATTAAGAAATAATCAAGGGGGTTGCATTAAGAAATAAACAGGGCTGCATTAAGAAAAAGGCAAGGTTGCATTAAGAAATAATAAAAGTTGCTTTAAGAAATAATCAGGTTACATTAAGAAATAATCAAGGTTGCATAAAGAAATAATCAGTGTTGCATTAAGAAATAATCAAGGTGGCATTAAGATATAATCAGAGTTGCATTAAGAAATAATCACTGTTGCATTAAGAAATAATCAAGATTGCATTAAGAAATAATGAATGTTGCATTAAGAAATAATCAATGTTGAGTTAAGTAAAATCAGTGTTGCATTGAGAAATAGGCAACCGTTTAGAAATAGTAAAAGTTGCGTTAAGAAATAATCAGGGTTGCATTAAGAAATAATCAAGGTTGCATTAAGAAATAATCAAGTTTGAATTAGGATATAACATTGAAGAGCTCGTTATACCCTTTCTATATCCAAAAGTATAGATTCTTAATTAACCGTATGTTATGCGCTTTATCCAGGAGCTTAGCTAAAGCCGTTTTGACAGCAGAACGTCATTCAGTGCGTGCCGTCATTTATATGTATTCCTCCACATTTTAATGGCTAAGCCAATAAGAATGCAGAAAATTAACTGTGTTAGATTAGGTAAATAAGTTATTAACAGTTAGAATTGCAGTAACTAGGTTTACCAAGCGGTTGTGAATTTTCTGAATTCGTTCCTCGTTCTTTTTATCTCGATGTTAATGAGACTGTAGAAAGTTCATCATATGTCTTGACGTATTATAATCTATATTGTGTTTCGATACCGTACAACCCAATTCAATCAATCTTGTAACTATATTGAGCACCAACGTGTCATAAGAATTCTTCTTTTACCATGTTTACATGAGAAAAGATACATCAAAATGATGTGCTGGATGCCTGTTTTCGTGTGGTTTATTGGTAACTTGCGAGGGATGTCCAAGTGGATATGCTCATAACTATAACAAATAAGACGAATATAATTTATTCGAAGCCCACTGTCTATATACTTGTATAAGTTAAATGTCAAGTATTTGCCATGAGGGACAGTCGTTCATGGCTTACTACTTTGTTCTCTTGGGTGTGTTTGTTGCTTCCAAGGGATCTGCCTTATCGGTATTTACTAACATTCACACTAGCGTTTCGTTTAGTGCACTGTGGCGACTGCAAAAAGTCTTCACGTGGTACGAATCAGTAATGTTTTTTTATTACTGGTCCTTTGAAATCAACGAGACCAATAAATATGGCTTTGAAGTAGAATACCGCTTAAGCCGGTGCTTGGGGGCGTTAGAGGTGTTGCATCATACATTACCTCTCACTACTTTGTTCTCTTGGTTGTGTTTGTTGCTTCAAAGGGATTTCCGTTATCAGTATTTATTTACACCTTTAAAATGTCAGATACGTAGAACAACATATGTTAGTACATGACTTCGTCGACAATGCCGGACTTAAATCTTTGCTTTGTGTATCTAATAATCACGTCTTTAATAAGAACATAATCGTGTTTCAGTGTTGCGGTATTGCTATAACGGTCAGATGTCCGCTACTGCTTTTCAGCTTTTTAAATATGTTTGCCTAACAATTTATGCTCAATAAAATAAGTTTGCACAACAATTTATGCTCAATAAAATCTTAATGCGGTTTTAAACGACGGTAGAAAAATTTACCAAAAAAAAATCCGTTTCAGTCTCCTGATACGAAGTATGGCGAGACTGTAATAGTATATCATGGTGCGACTTTGTTTCTTTGATGTTAAGTGGGTTACACTTCCGTAGCCTGGATTTCAGTATATAGTTTAAACAAAATTTCAATAATTCATCCAAACCTAAACCACTATTTCAATGGAAAGGACATATTTTACATTTTGAACAAATTTAAAAGCTGGATATAAAACCCATGTATAGCTGTGACTGTCTGAATTACGGTGGGAGAGAACAGCCGTTGGGAACGGATGCTATGTTTGTTCATCTTATTAAGACGTCGTTATGGTATAACTGATATGCTCTAACAAGTATACAAAATGAATATATCAACTGTTTTTCTATAAAATAAAGATCATTTATCTATATGTCGATTTGTCTAACCGTAATTATGTAATACGATTTGTTATTACTATGTTTACGACATACTGGCATACAGACATAAAAGATTTAATGAAATAACAAGCTATATAAAGCGACTGTGATACAAGAATATAATTTATAGAAGTTATACAAATGTGGTGTCAAATTGTCAGTTATAAAAATGTGGTGTGAGACTGGACGTTTAGACAAATGGTGTGGGAATAGAAGTTATAGAATAAGTGTTTTCGGATTGGAAGTTGTAGAAAAGTGTTGTCGGATTGGAAGTTATAGAAAAGGTGTCCCCGAATTAGAGGAAATAAAACAGTGTTGTCGGATTTGAAGTTTTAAGTCCAGTAAGTGTAGTCACATGTCCGTTTTAAGTAATTTACGTATTAAAATATGAAATAAGATCTATTTGTTTGCATGGATTGCACCGGATAATGTTGAAAACGGGTATGAGGGACACTTATGTTGCTGTTCTTGAGAGAGTAGTATACTAACATAGAATAATTGTATTTGAATTCCGACAAGAGATAAGTATATACAAATATCAACAGTCGTAGTATTTCCTCAGATTAAGTTACTATAATACAACTTGATCAAATGGTTTTCGGACGACTCATGCCTTCAAGCCAAAATGTCCCCCATTTTGATGCCGGTGAGAACAAATCTAAAATCTATCCTACCATCACTGATATTGCCATAATAAGACATAATGTAGATAGGTTACCTTAAAGTTCCGTATCAGTGATAGCGTGTGTTTCATCTGTGTCGTTATGGTGAGGAAGAAGTGTGCTGCATTAAGAAATAATCAATGTTACGTTAAGAAATAATCAAGGAGGTTGTATTAAGAAATAATCAAGGAGGTTGCATTAAGAAATAAACAGGGCTGCATTAAGAAAAAGGCAAGGTTGCATTAAGAAATAATAAAAGTTGAATTAAGAAATAATCAGGTTACATTAAGAAATAATCAAGGTGGTATTAAGATATAATCAGAGTTGCATTAAGAAATAATCACTGTTGCATTAAGAAATAATCAAGATTGCATTAAGAAATAATGAATGCTGCATTAAGAAATAATCAATGTTGAGTTCAGTAAAATCAGTGTTGCATTAAGAAATAGGCAACCGTTTAGAAATAGTAAAAGTTGCGTTAAAAAATAATCAGGGTTGCATTAAGAAATAAACAAGGTTACATTAAGAAATAATCAAGGTTGCATTAGGGTATAACATTGAATAGCTCGTTATTCCCTCTCTATATCCAAAAGTATAGATTCTTAATTAACTGTATGTTTTGCGCTTTATTCAGGAGCTTAGCTAAAGCCGTTTTGACGGCAGAACGTCATTCAATGCGTGCCGTCATTTATATGTATTCCTCCACATTTTAATGGCTAAGCCAATAAGAAAGCAGAAAATTAACTGTGTTAGATTAGGTAAATAAGTTGTTAACAGTTAGAATTGCAGTAACTAGGTTTCCCAAGCTGTTGTGAATTTTCTGAATTCGTTCCTCGCTCTTTTTATCTCGAGTTAATGAGACTGTAGAAAGTTCATCATATGTCTTGACGTATTATAACCTATATTTTGTTTCTATACCGTACAACCCAATTCAATCAACCATGTAACTATTTTGAGCACCAACTTGTCATAAGAATTCTTCTTTTATATGAGAAAAGATACATCAAAATGATGTGCTGGATGCCTGTATTCGTGTGGTTTATTGGTAACTTGCGAGGGATGTCCAAGTTAATATGCTCATAACTATAACAAATAAGACGAATATAATTTATTCGAAACTCACTGTCTATATACTTGTATAAGTTAACATGTCAAGTATATGCCATATATCTGATGAGGGACAGTCGTTCATGGCTTACTACTTTGTTCTCTTGGGTGTGTTTGTTGCTTCCAAAGGATTTGCCTTATCGGTATTTATTAACATTCACACTAGCCTTTCGTTTAGTGCACTGTGGCGACTGCAAAAAGTCTCCACGTGGTACGAATCAGTAATGTTTTTTATTACTGGTCCTGTGAAATCAACGAGCCCAATAAATATGGCTTTGAAGTAGAATACCGCTTAAGCCGGTGCTTGGGGGCGTAAGAGGTGTTGCATCATACATTACCTCACACTACTTTGTTCTCTTGGTTGTGTTTGTTGCTTCAAAGGGAGTTCCGTTATCAGTATTTATTTACACCTTTAGAATGTCAGATACGTAAAACACCATATGCTAGTACATGAGTGCGTCGACAATGTCGGACTAAAATATTTGATTGTGTATCTAATAATTACGGCTCAAATAGGAACATATTCGTGTTTCAGAGTTGCGGTATTGCTATAACGGTCAGACGTGCGCTACTGCTTTTCAACTTTTTAAATGTGTCTGCCTAAGCTAAACACAACAATTTATGCTCCGTAACATCTTAATGCGGTTTTAAACGCCGGTAGTACCATAAAAGTATATATAAAAGTCGAAAAGTATATATAACTGTCGAATAGGAAATATAGCATTCAAGGACCACAGTAGAAACACAAATAATTACAAAGATAAATACATGTAACAGGTAAGAAGAAACAAAAATAATTACAAAGATAAATAACAGGTAAGATATTACATCACGAACAGAAATGGGCTGACAATAGGTCTGCCGCCTTGGAACGGTCATCGGCAAAATATGCCAATGGGGGTATTAAAACCAGGTGTGCATCAAATCTCACTCTTACCCTATTGTAATCCCAATAAAACGGGACTTGGTAAATAAAGATATAAAGGTTACGTTCTCTAATATAATGGACATTATAATTATAACATATATATGAGTATAAAGCCCAGAAAGTCACAAAGCAAGTACTCAAAGACTTCGCAGAACTAGTTTCCTTCCATTAACATTATTTTTCCTTCGCTATAGTATAAATGATAATGGTACAAAAGGTATAAGAGCGACAACTACCGTCAGTTTATAAATAGCCATTTTCTATTGAGACACGGTCTACTTGCGTGCACAGTCTACTTGAAAAGCCTAATTAAAAATCGAAGTTTATAAGAAGTAGGGCCCTGTTTTTTTATCAGAAAGTATCAAGTGAATGCAAGTATTTAAAATGTACACGAAATCCAAACAAATATTTCAGCTTCTAAAACAATGATCCTCTCATTTAAGATGAATGATGGCCTGACGCTGATTTAACCGTCGCTATACCTTTTGAACGTGTTATAATTATTTTGATAAATAAGGAAAGATAAATATGGACGATTTTACACGCTATTACGTGACGATCATAAAACGTTACTATGGCAACAAGTTGTAATGCATGTTTTCATGCTGGATAATGTTCTTATCGGATTCAACTGGATTTGTCTTTACTCACGTAAAATTAAAGTGATTCCGGTAAATGATTCTCTGCAAAACTAGCACATGTGTTTGTATATTTTTGGACAACCCTCCTAGATAGGATAAGCGCTAGTTATAAGTTGTATTCCGACATTTTAATTACAGAGTATCGACTAAATTTCCCTTTTTTGTGTTATATTGCTTCACAACTGCAGTAATAATGTGTTATAGAAACTGTGCCTTAAGGCCACAGCTGTTGTTAAAGGACACATCTTGATGTATTTTAAATTCCCGGCGTCCCGTTAGTTGTGCTTAACTTGCATATTTTGAAATCGCTTGAATAGACCTTTTTATTCCATATTACTAATAATATATTTCAACCCATGGTGGAATAACGAAAAAAATGACACCTTCAAAGTATGTTATATGTAAGCAGTTCTATCCTCATCAAGTCAAAATAATACTAGAGTAATAATTCGAGTTATATATTTATGTACACTGTCAAGTGGATGGCAATGTGGTAAGAATGAAGTGTCGTGCACCCTAGAACCTTGTTTAAAACCCCAACGGCCATTCTGCCACTGACCGTTCCAAATCGGTAGCCCTATTGTCAATTCGTCTGTGTTTGTGATGTCACATGACTTGCTTCCTAACATTGTATTTCTGTCTGCTTTAATGCGTATATTTAGTTGACTGAGTTCCTTGAAAGGTACATTTCCTAATCGACTGTTATATCTACTTTTGTTAATTTTAATGACTTATACATACTAAATACAAAAGTGTTGCGTGTCACTTTAATATTAAATACACATACAAAACGTTCGCACCTTTTATTGTATGGCAAGCAAATGTTATCTTTTGTTTAATCTTGCAATCCGATTTTATCATGTGAACCAGCTGTACAACAAATGCTATTTCTCTTTTGTATTATATTGCATAAGCTCTCGTCATGCGAACTATCTAATGTGTAATAGCAAATTATAGAGTGACTGGTTGTCTACAATAGAAAAGCTTCGATAAGAAGTTAATTTTTAAAAAAAAGGGATACTCGTTGGAATTACAGGTATGTTTAAAATTAATAATGATATACGCATGTGTCGAGAGAGAGAGAGAGGGGGGGGGGGGGGGGGGGGGGAAGAGAGACAGACAGACTGACAGAGTCAGAGAGCCAGACAGGCAGACATAGAGACAGAGTCAGACAGAGAGAGGGAGAAAGAGAAAGCAGTATATACAACAATATTTAAGTACATTTTTGAATAACATGTAACTTTTCTGTGTTGTAGAAACGTTTTGTTTTGTTAAGTATTAGTTTAATTAAGATACTCGTACTACGTTCTTCTCTAACTTGTATTTTAGCAATTATTGACTTTATTGTTTAAACTATTTTCGAAGATATATGATATTGATATTTCCTCTTTGTGTTGTTTTTATGAATCTAAACAGTGATTGATTAGATGGTTTCTGTTTTATAGCATTGGCAATTGACATGTCGCCAGTACTTAGATATCTCCGCCCTATTTTTGATGTCGGAGTATATTGACAATAGTTTATGTACTCTGTAAAAAAGGTTTTGGACCATGGCAGTGTTCGAACCCGTACAATGATCACTGAACCTTGACATTCGACCATAACCCTTATTATCTCAGTTGATAATTCACAATAGATCAACAATCAACAATAATTATCGTTTACAATGAAAGTTTGCCAAAAGATACTCGAATGTGTCCGTAACTGTTACTTTTTATGGACTTTGAAACATTTTTTTGCCAAAAGATACTCGAATGTGTCCGTAACTGTTACTTTTTATGGACTTTGAAACATTTTTTACAGACCCTTTGTGTGTTCGCGATATTTTTTTAAAATCAAATCTTGTTTGGAATTTAATGTTTCTAGTACCAAATTAACCGGAGAGGGTGTCTTGGTTACTAAAAAAAGATATTTAAATTCTGTCCACTAGTTTTATTTTTATATGACTTTATATACCCTGGTCCAAAACTTTTTTACCGAGTATATAACATAGTTGCACGTGCTTTATACACGTGCTGTTGTTTGTCGGAGGTATCGTTGTGGTTTGATTGGTTGAAATGGATAAATGATTGACAACTGGCGACATTTTAATTGAACTCCATCAACACATGGCTAAATACTTAATGTCAGTAGATTACTGACCAACACCCATTCTAGACAGGTTTAATGGAAATCCAATATCATGTACTAGATTCGACAAAAATAATGTGATAACGGACGAATCCTCCAGACTAGATAACCAGGTTTCCTTCAAGTCGGTGGTTTTCATTTTCACAAAAGCAATGTGTACCTAGGAACCTCATGATAGTCAGATGTGCCGCTTGAGTTTCGTACCCTTCGCTCTACGGTAGCCGATGTAGTTCAGATTTGAAGGTGACGAATATGCTTCTTGGAAACTGTACCTTTCTTCTGCCTTTACTGGATCTATGTCTTTCTTTCGCCGACGGAAAAGATTCAGTCAAAGTGATACACCAGTGTTTAGACCAACTAGATGTAGATTTAGACCACGGACGAGACTTTTTGATTTGTTTTTATCAGGGACATCTGTACTTATTCCCTGTTTCCCTCGTGGTGGTGGGGATTGGGGTGGGGGGGGGGGTCGGGGGAATTGATTACATGGAGTAACATTAAAGTCACCCATTCAGGGGTGGGAGGATCTGACTACATGGATTAACATTAAAGTCACCTATTCATATGGTAATAATGAGAGAAATATGAAGAAAAAATATCCGTTTCAGTCTCCTGATACGAAGTATGGCGAGACTGTAATAGAATATCATGGTGCGACTTTGTTTCTTTGATGTTAAGTGGGTTACACTTCCGTAGCCTGGATTTCAGTATATAGTTTAAACAAAATTTCAATAATTCATCCAAACCTAAACCACTATTTCAATGGAAAGGACATATTTTACATTTTGAACAAATTTAAAAGCTGGATATAAAACCCATGTATAGCTGTGACTGTCTGAATTACGGTGGGAGAGAACAGCCGTTGGGAACGGATGCTATGTTTGTTCATCTTATTAAGACGTCGTTATGGTATAACTGATATGCTCTAACAAGTATACACAATGAATATATCAACTGTTTTTCTATAAAATAAAGATTATTTATCTATATGTCGATTTGTCTAACCGTAATTATGTAATACGATTTGTTATTACTATGTTTACGACATACTGGCATACAGACATAAAATATTTAATGAAATAACAAGCTATATAAAGCGACTGTGATACAAGAATATAGTTTATAGAAGTTATACAAATGTGGTGTCAAATTGTCAGTTATAAAAATGTGGTGTGAGACTGGACGTTTAGACAAATGGTGTGGGAATAGAAGTTATAGAGTAAGTGTTTTCGGATTGGAAGTTGTAGAAAAGTGTTGTCGGATTGGAAGTTATAGAAAAAGTGTCCCCGAATTAGAGGAAATAAAACAGTGTTGTCGGATTGGAAGTTTTAAGTCCAGTAAGTGTAGTCATATGTCCGTTTTAAGTAATTTACGTATTAAAATATGAAATAAGACCTATTTGTTTGCATGGATTGCACCGGATATTGTTGAAAACGGGTATGAGGGACACTTATGTTGCTGTTCTTGAGAGAGTAGTATACTAACATAGAATAATTGTATTTGAATTCCGACAAGAGATGAGTATATACAAATATCAACAGTCGTAGTATTTCCTCAGAATAAGTTACTATAATACAACTTGATCAAATGGTTTTCGGACGACTCATGCCTTCAAGACAAAATGTCCCCCATTTTGATGTCGGTGAGAACAAATCTAAAATCTATCCTACCAATACCGATATTGCAATAATAAGACATAATATAGATAGGTTAACCTAAAGTTCTGTATCAGTGATAGCGTGTGTTTCATCTGTGTCGTTATGGTTAGGAAGAAGTGTGCTGCATTAAGAAATAATCAATGTTGCGGTAAGAAATAATCAAGGAGGTTGCATTAAGAAATAATCAAGGAGGTTGCATTAAGAAATAAACAGGGCTGCATTAAGAAAAGGACAAGGTTGCATTAAGAAATAATAAAAGTTGCGTTAAGAAATAATCAGGTTACATTAAGAAATAATCAAGGTGGTATTAAGATAAAATCAGAGTTGCATTAAGAAATAATCACTGTTGCATTAAGAAATAATCAAGATTGCATTAAGAAATAATGAATGCTGCATTAAGAAATAATCAATGTTGAGTTAAGTAAAATCAGTGTTGCATTAAGAAATAGGCAACCGTTTAGAAATAGCAAAAGTTGCGTTAAGAAATAATCAGGGTTGCATTAAGAAATAATCAAGGTAGCATTAAGAAATAATCAAGGTTGCATTAGGATATCACATTGAAGAGCTCGTTATTCCCTCTCTATATCCAAAAGTATAGATTCTTAATTAACTGTATGTTATGCGCTTTATCCAGGAGCTTAGCTAAAGCCGTTTTGACGGCAGAACGTCATTCAATGCGTGCCGTCATTTATAAGTAAGTAAGTAAGTAAGTAAGTAAGTAAATATTTTATTAAAGTGACATGTGTACATGTAACATAATATACAATAATAGAAATTTAAACACAACACCCGGCCCAATGGACCTATAAGTCACCTATACAATACAAGTAATATAATTTTCACGTGAAATTATGTTGGCATTTTAAACATTATCAATTAATAAATAAAACATGTTAAACTTTTGCATAATATTATATTGATTGGAATGATATCAGTTATATAATGCATTTCTTCTTCTCATATAAGCTTTAACAATGTATTTAGCTACTTGTCTTGGAACGTTTCTGACAAGATATATAAGTTTATCCACATCATTTAATATATTAAACTGTCTATTTGAAAACTGATCTTTAAAAACGTCTGCTCTTACATCATTGTAAAATGTACACTGAAGTAAAAAATGTCTTTCATCTTCAATCTGTATTAGATTGCAAAATGAACAAAGTCTTTGCTCCGGAGGCTCGCCAACGTATCGTCCTGTTTCTACTCTTAACGGTAAAATACTACATCTAAATTGTGCTAACAGTGAACGTTCTCGTTTGTTTAAATTTAACAATACATATTGTTCAGTTTCAAAATTGTCTTTAAAAGTTGTATACGTCCTTAATTTGGATACCTTTGTTATATCTGCCTTCCATATACTTGAGTAGTACTCATTTATCTTATCCTTAACAGTGTCAATATGTATAACAGTTTTGTTTTCAAAATGATTATTCAGATTCAAATTAGACATAACTGTTTTTTAAATCACTACACCAATTATTTCGACATTTATTATAGTCCATATTAAAGATGCGTTTAGTAAGCCTATTGTCGTCGAACAATATCAGTCTATTCCAGTAACGGATCATCGATACCCAGCGTCGATAATTACTAGGTAGCCATCCTGAATCAGCAGTAATCGCGAGTTTCGGCGCAAATCTATGCACGCCCAGGAAGTACCGTATAGCTCGATTCTGCACGTTGTCAATTGTCTGGTAATGTTTGTATGTATTCCTCCACATTTTAATGGCTAAGCCAATAAGAAAGCAGAAAATTAACTGTGTTAGATTAGGTAAATAGGTTATTAACAGTAAGAATTGCAGTAACTAGGTTTCCCAAGCGGTTGTGAATTTTCTGAATTCGTTCCTCGTTCTTTTTATCTCGATGTTAATGAGACTGTAGAAAGTTCATCATATATCTTGACGTATTATAACTTATATTGTGTTTCGATACCGTACAACCCAATTCAATCAATCATGTAACTATTTTGAGCACCAACTTGTCATAAGAATTCTTCTTTTACATGAGAAAAGATACATCAATATGATGTGCCGGATGCCTGTATTCGTGTGGTTTATTGGTAACTTGCGAGGGATGTCCAAGTTGATATGCTCATAACTATAACAAATAAGACGAATATAATGTATTCGAAGCCCACTGTCTATATACTTGTATAAGTTAAATGTCAAGTATTTGCCATGAGGGACAGTCGTTCATGGCTTACTATTTTGTTCTCTTGGGTGTGTTTGTTGCTTCCACGGTATCTGCGTTATCGGTATTTACTAACATTCACACTAGCGTTTCGTTTAGTGCACTGTGGCGACTGCAAAAAGTCTTCACGTGGTACGAATCAGTAATGTTTTTTTATTACTGGTCCTTTGAAATCAACGAGCCCAATAAATATGGCTTTGAAGTAGAATACCGCTTAAGCCGGTGCTTGGGGGCGTTAGAGGTGTTGCATCATACATTACCTCACACTACTTTGTTCTCTTGGTTGTGTTTGTTGCTTCAAAGGGATTTCCGTTATCAGTATTTATTTACACCTTTAGAATGTCAGATACGTAGAACAACATATGTAAGTACATGACTTCGTCGACAATGCCGGACTTAAATCTGTGCTTTGTGTATCTAATAATCACGTCTTTAATAAGAACATCATCGTGTTTCAGTGTTGCGGTATTGCTATAACGGTCAGACGTCCGCTACTGCTTTTCAGCTTTTTAAATATGTTTGCCTAAGCTAAACACAACAATTTATGTTCCATAACATCGTCCGTCGGATGGGGACGTAAACCGGGCGGTCCCGTGTATCGGTCTATCCTCCGAGCACGTTAAAGAACCATAGGAATCTATTCGATAATAAGAGTAGGGCAGGTTCCCGGATTCCTATGTATCCTTCCCCTCTCTCTGGGGCGGCTCTAAATAACCTATACTGTGTTGATTAGCCGTTAAACAACATTCAATTCAAGTCAATTCAATTCAATTCCATAACATCTTAATGCGGTTTTAACCGACGGTAGTAAAATTTACCATAAAAGTATATATAAAAGTCGAAAAGTATATATATAACTGTCGAATAGGAAATGTGTAGCATTCAAGGACCACAGTAGAAACACAAATAATTACAAAGATAAATAACAGGTAAGAAGAAACAAAAATAATTACAAAGATAAACAACAGGTAAGATATTACATCACGAACATAAATGGGCTGACAATAGGTCTGCCGCCTTGGAACGGTCATCGGCAAATATGCCAATGGGGGTATTAAAACCAGGTGTGCACCAAATCTCACTCTTACCCTATTGTAATCACAATAAAACGGGACAGGGTAAATAAAGATATAAAGGTTACATTCTCTTATATAATGGGCATTATAATTATAACACATAACTGATCATGTATATATGAGTATAAAGCACAGAAAGCCACAAAGCAAGTACTCAAAGACTACGCAGAACTATTTTCCTTCCATTTACATTATTTTTCCTTCGCTATAGTATAAATGATAATGGTACAAAAGGTATAAGAGCGAAAACTACCGTCAGTTTATAAATAGCCATTTTCTATTGAGACACGGTCACTTGCGTGCACAGTCTACTTGAAAAGCCTAAATGAAAATCGAAGTTTATTAGAAGTAGGGCGCTGTTTTTTTTATCAGTAAGTATCAAGTGAATGCAAGTATTTAAAATGTACACGAAATCCAAACAAATATTTCAGCTTCTAAAACAATGATCCTCTAATTTAAGATGAATGACGGCGTGACGCTGATTTAACTATCGTTATACCTTTTGAACGAGTTATAATTATTTTGAGAAATAAGGAAAGATAAATATGGACGATTTTACACGCTATTACGTGACGATCATAAAACGTTACTATGGCAACAAGTTGTAATACATGTTTTCATGCTGAATAATGTTACAATCGGATTCAATTGGATTTGTATTTGAAATATAACTCGCGTAAAATTAAAGTGAGTCCGGTAAATGATTCTCTGCAAAACTAGCACATGTGTTTGTATATTTTTGGACAACCCTCCTAGGTAGGATAAGCGCTAGTTATAAGTTGTATTCCGACATTTTAATTACAGAGTATCGACTAAACTTTCCCTTTGTTGTGATATATTGCATCGCAACTGCAGTAATAATGTGTTATAGAAACTTTGCCTTAAGGCCACAGCTGTTAGTGATAGGACACATCTTGATGTATTTTAAATTCCCGGCGTCCCGTTAGTTGTTCTTAACTTGCTTATTTAGAAATCGCTTGAATAATCCTTTTTATTCCATATTACGAATAATATATTTCAACCTATGGTGGAATAACAAAAAAAATGACACCTTCAAAGTATGTTATATGTAAGCAGTTCTATCCTCATCAAGTCAAAACAATACTAGAGTAATAATTCGAGTTATATCTTTATTTACACTGTCAAGTTTTATTGGGATGACAATGTGGTAAGAATGAAGTGTCGTGCACCCTAGAACCTTGTTTAAAACCCCAACGGCCATTCTGCTACTGACCGTTCCAAATCGGTAGCTCTATTGTCAATTCGTCTGTGTTTGTGATGTCACATGACTTGCTTCCTAACATTGTATTTCTGTCTGTTTTAATGCGTATATTTAGTTGACTGTTTTCCTTGAAAGGTACATTTCCTAATCGACTGTTATATCTACTTTTGTTAATTTTAATGATTTATACATACTAAATACAAAAGTGTTGCGTGTCACTTTAATATTAAATACACATACAAAACGTTCACACCTTTTATTGTATGGCAAGCAAATGTTATCTTTTGTTTAATCTTGCAACCGATTTTATCATGTGAACCAGCTGTACAACAAATGCTGTTTCTCTTTTGTATTATATTGCATAAGCTCTTGTCATGCGGACTATCTAATGTGTAATAGCAAATTATAAAGTTACTGGTTGTCTACAATAGACAAGCTTCGATCAGAAGTTATCATTTTAAAAAAGGGATACTCTTGGAATTACAGGTATGTTTAAACTTAATACTGATATACGCATGTGGAGAGAGAGAGAGAGAGAGACAGACAGACAGACAGACAGACTGACAGAGTCAGAGAGCCAGACAGACAGACATAGAGGCAGAGTCAGACAGAGAGAGGGAGAAAGAGAAAGCAGTATATACAACAATATTTAAGTACATTTTTATATGTAACTGTTCTGTGTTGTAGGAACGTTTTGTTTTGTTAAGTATTAGTTTAATTAAGATACTCGTACTACGTTCTTCTCTAACTTGTATTTCAGTAATTATTGACTTTATTGTTTAAACTATTTTCGAAAATATATGATATTGATATTTCCTATTTGTGTTTTTTTTATGAATCTAAACAGTGATTGATAAGATGGATTCTGTTTTATAGCATTGGCAATTGACATGTCGCCAGTACTTAGATATCTCCGCCCTATTTTTGATGTCGGAGTATATTGACAATAGTTTATATAACATAGTTGCACGTGCTTTATACACGTGCTGTTGTTTGTCGGAGGTATCGTTGTGGTTTGACTGGTTGAAATGGATAAATGATTGACAAATGGCGACATTTTTATTGAACTCCATCAACACATGGCTAAATACTTAATGTCAGTAGATTACTGACCAACACCCATTCTAGATAGGTTTAATGGAAATCCAATATCATGTACTAGATTCGACAAAAATAATGTGATAACGGACGAATTCTCCAGACTAGATATCCAGGTATCCTTCAAGCCGGTGGTTTTCATTTTCACAAAAGCAATGTGTACCTAGGAGCCTCATGACAGTCAGATGTGCCGCTTGAGTTTCGTACCCTTCGCTCTACGGTAGCCGGTGTAGTTCATTTGAAGGTGACGAAAATGCTGCTTGGAAACTGTACATTTCTTCTGCCTTTACTGGATCTATGTCTTCTATCGCCGACGGAAAAAATTCGATCAAAGTGATACACCAGTGTTTAGACCAACTAGATGTAGATGAAGACCACGGACGAGACTTTTTGATTTGTTTTTTATCAGGGACATCTGTACTTATTCCCTGTTTCCCTGGTGGTGGTGGTGGGGATAAGGGGGATGGGGGTGGGGGGGGGTCGGGGGGAATTGACTACATGGAGTACACATTAAAGTCACCCATTCAGATGTGGGGGGGATTTGACTACATGGATTAACATTAGAGTCACCTATTCATATGGTAATAATGAGAGAAATACGGAAAAAAAATCAGTCTTCTGATACGAAGTATGGCGAGACTGTAATAGTATATCATGGTGCGACTTTGTTTCTTTGATGTTAAGTAGGTTACAATTCCCTAGCCTGGATTTCAGTATATAGTTGAAACAAAATTTCAATAAATTCATCCAAACCTAAACCACTATTTCAATGGAAAGGACATATTTTACATATTGAACAAATTTAAAAGCTGGATATAAAACCCGTAAACTTAATACATAAAAACATATTCTTAGCTGTATTAAGCTGTGAAAAACACTAGGTGTACCACAGCCATATCAATTGCAAATTATAAGTCGATCTATAACACTTATATTAAGGCCATTCACGTCAATACACGTTTTAAAGGTACATACAAAAATTATTTATTTTTGCTTTTTAAACGTGTGGCGTTCCGCTGCCGTGTATCCTTTTACCATATAAGATTGCGACCAGTTAGAATTATATTGTAAAAACATGAAATGAAATTGCTTTTCTTTTTAATTTTAGCAATGCCTGTGGGAAGAGGTGGCGTGTCTAGTAAGAACTTCCGTGTGGTTGTCATGGGAACGGCTGGTGTTGGCAAAAGTTCGATTTTAAGTCAACTGCTTCACGGGATATTCTCTAATAAACATAAAGAAACAGTGGAGGAGCTACATCGGCATGTGATAAAATTCGACGGTGTTTCGGCTGACATCGATATTCTAGATACGTCCGGTAGTTATCAATTCCCGGCCATGCGCAAACTTGCCATAGCTACCGGGGACGCGTTCGTGTTAGTATATTCAGTAGATAATCTCGAAAGTTTCGACACGGTGAAACGCTTGCGTGATGAAATAAAAGAAAGCAAAGAGAAAGGTAAATATTCTATTGTAGTTGTTGCGAATAAAACCGACCTAGAAGAGTGCCACAACTACGATCACGCGGTCACGGAATCCGTCGTCTGTATGGACTGGGAAGAAATGTTTGTAGCTGCTTCTGCCAAACGTGGTGAGCATATCGATGTTATTTTTCCCTCTTTACACAACAAAATACGGGAGCATATCAGACTGGAAGAGAAACGCTTAGACTTCATACGAAGGATCTCTCTGCCCGTTTTGAAAACCAAATCAGAACGATCTCCATGGATGTTGTTGAAATCAAAATTTAGAACTAGATCGTTTGATGTCTGAATAGTTTAAGACTGTTTTGCACTTTAGCCAGATACAAAACGAATGTTATTAGTATTGTAATAATGATATGCCAACGATGTGACGTAGAATTAAAGGTTAAGAAGTTTAAAAATGTATACGTATAGATGTGACATTTAGGCGCATTAATACATTAGAAAGACTCCGTTGGATCACAGACCTATGTATGTAGTTGGATGGTTGTTATTCGGTTGGCAGAACGTATAATAGGACCAACCGATTATGTGATACAATAATTACAAAGTACCGGAATGACTTTTGTTTTAACATAGGCGTTAACTTGAATCGAAGACTATTGTAAGAGGATATGACAGTTAGTAAAACTTGTCTGCGATGAGGCCCTCTTTACAACGCATACTATCAGTGTTGTTATAGTTGAATGTGTTTTGAATGTGAATGTGCACGCCATGCCTTTAAAGTTGTTGTAATTAAAAACATTTTTGTTTTGTCAGTCTTTTATACCATGCCATTTTCTAAGCACCAGAGTTTTACAGTAACTAGTGACAAAATCAAATGAAAGTAAAAGGATAACTGTAAACATCGCTAAAAGTACATTTACGAGTAGCAATCACAAACTGTTGATATAACTAATATTGCTCTTTACGAGGAGTGTTCACAAACGGTAAACTTTTAATATCGCTAATATAACATTACGACGCCGGTAACCGTAATTATTGCTAATATTACTTTCAGGCGCAGTGATCACAAAAGCGAAACTGATATATCTGTCATATTACCCTTACAAAGAATGATTGCACAAAGAAACAGAAATATAGTGTATTCGTCAACTGACACACAATCGGGTGCCGCGTACTTTGCATGACGCCATCGGTTATTACACATGTGCGTATACGGTTATTACACAGTCATGTGGTTATTTAGAATGACCAAATGAAATATCGAAACGAAATGGAATAAAAGCAACATTATTTAATAATTATTTTATGTTGGTTTTAAGTATTGAACAATTTAATTGTATCATCATTATGAACATTGGGAATGCATAATAGTATGATGTTTAAAGTAAAGCAGTGTGCACATGAAAACGTCACGTTGATAATAGAAACAAAGGAAGATACTCGAATTATCATGGCAATGGTATCATTAGGATTATATAATTATCTTGTATGTAACACGCTTTTTATATGTAATTATCTTGTAGATAACAAGATTATTATATGTAATTATCTTGTATATAACGAGGTTGTTATATGTAATTATCTTGTATATAACGAGGTTGTTATATGTAATTATCGTGTATATAACGAGGTTGTTATATGTAATTATCTTGTATATAACGAGGTTGTTATATGTAATTATCTTGTAGGTAACAAGGTTATTATATGTAATTATATTGTATGCAACAAGGTTGTTATATGTAATTATCTTGTATATAACGAGGTTATTATATGTAATTATTTTGTATATAACGAGGTTGTTATATGTAATTATTTGTAGGTAACAAGGTTGTTAAATGTAATTTTATTGTATACTTTCATATTGTCCCGTTTAGTTTGCATTGAGCTAAGCGTGCAATATTCTACGATATTGCACGCATTGATATTGCACGGGAACTTTTGCTCGTGCTTGCTAAGAGCCGCGAAATAGAAACAAGGAACTACTTTCAAATAAAAATAACGAAATCCTTCCTATAGTGTCAACAAAAAAATACGAGTTTTTTTTCAACCTTTTATGGCAAAAATTGATAAAATAATTCAAATGGTCACTCACCCACTGTTTTTAACGTTATCGAATGGTAAACAAACTCCAGGAAATCGCTTGAAGTTTTAATGACGTCATCCGACGGCGACGTCGTTTTCGCGCAAAATAATCATCCACACAAAATCAAACTGAATGGCAAGATAGGAATTCCATCAAAAGCTATAAAAATAACACAAATACAATGAAAAGTAATAGTCAAACAATTAACATAGATCAAAAGCAATATGAAAGTATACAATAAAAAGGTTATTGAATTTGATTTGCTAAATATTACTTGGAACTCGTTGTTTTGGCGCAGGACGACTCGCAAGCTCGTCGTCCTTTGCCAAAACAACTCGTTCCAAGTAATATTTAGCCATACAAATTCAATAACCTATAATATTGTATGCAACAAGTTTGTTATATTTAATTATATTGTATGCAACAAGGTTGTTATATGTAATTATATTGTATATAACGAGGTTGTTATATGTAATTATCTTGTAGGTAACAAGGTTGATATGTAATTATATTGTATGCAACAAGGTTGTTATATATAAATATCTTCTATGCAACAAGTTTGTTATATGTAATTATCTTGTATGCAACAAGTTTGTTGTATGTAATTATATTGTACATGTTGTATGCAACAAGCTTGTTGTATGTAATTATCTTGTATGCAAAAAGGTTGTTATATGTAAATATCTTCTATGCAACAAGTTTGTTATATGTAATTATCTTGTATGCAACAAGGTTGATATATGTAATTATATTGTATGCAACAAGGTTGTTATATGTAATTATCTTCTATGCAACAAGGTTGTTATGTGTTATTATCTTGTATGCAACAAGTTTGTTGTATGTAATTATCTTGTATGCAACAAAGTTGTTATATGTAATTATCTTGTATATAACGAGGTTGTTTTATGTAATTATCTTGTATGTAACAAGGTTGTTATTTAAGTAAATATGAGGGATTAATTGGTTAAAACAAAATAACTGTTTGATCGAGTATTTTTCTGACAAAGACAGCTTTATATAGGAAACTTTATAATCAGGCGTTGTATAGTTTAAGGCCGTATAATTCCATCCTCATTAGCAAGCCTATATTTAACGCAATTTCATTGGATGATTACTAATGACGTCATTCCTTTTTAAAGTATATAAATGAATGAAATCTTCTTGGATGATTTACGTTTTAGCTTCATTGTATTGTTTCTATTGTAACTATACCTTTAGGACGTCATATCGCTTAAAAGACCAAGGGACTATAATCCATAGAACAAAATAATACTTATTATATTGTTTTATGTGTGTGTTTCTCAATCTTAAAATTTTGTTTTTAATGGAAAAATTGGAGTTATAGAGATTCCATTTTCTTACGGAGTTTATGCATGTAAACGTTTCCAAATCTCGCGCAAATATATAATATATATGCAACACATGCGTAACAGTGTACATTATGCCTGTTTGTATGTTGTATTAAGGCTAGTTTATACATAGCAATACCTTGAATTAATAGTGTTGTTTATGTTGTGTATAAAACATGCCTTATACATGTCACTAATTTGGATTAATGGTGTTAATTAAGGTTGTATATAAAACATGCTTTATACATTGTACATGTCACTAATTTGGATTAATGGTGTTGCTTAAGGTTATATATAAAACATGCTTTATACATGTCACTAAATTGGATTAATGGTGATACTTAAGGTTGTATATAAAACATGCTTTATACATGTCACTAATTTGGATTAATGGTGTTGCTTAAGGTTATATATAAAACATGCTTTATGCATGTCACTAATTTGGATTAATGGTGTTGCTTAAGGTTGTATATAAAACATGCTTTATACATGTCACTACTTTGGATTAATAACGTTGCTTAAGGTTGCATATAAAATTGGCTTTATACGTCACTACTCTGGATTAATAATGTTGCTTAAGGTTGTATATAAAACATGCTTTATACATATCAATACTTTGGATTAATATTGTTGCTTAAGGTTTTATATAAATATGCGTTGTACATATCGTTCCTTTGGATTATCATTGTTATTCAGGGTTGTGTATAACATATGCTTTGTAAACGGTTAGTATTGTCATTTAGGATTGTATACATAATATGCTGTTTTTAAGTCAATATTTTGGGTACACTTTGTTTACTCCTATTGTAAATGTTGCATTTAGTTTCCAGTTGTATTGTGTAATTATGTATGTATGTATGAGTTTTGTACATGTGTATGTATGCATGTATGTATGTATGTATGAGCTTTGTACACATCAATAGTTTGTGTCACAGTATGTGTAATATTAGTAACAAGGATTTCCAGCATGTGTGTGGACATATCCCAAACCTGTTTGATTTCATTTCTCTATTCAAAACAGTTTGTTTTGATATATAAATATTAATTAAAACCGGAAACTGTCTAGTGAATGAGCCAGAAGGCGAAACTATTTGAGACGAACGGGTTTGGGGACGAAACGATGACGTCGTCTTACTTTTAAATCGTAACGAACATAAGATGGCTGCCATTTTCTTATATCTTTACTGACGAATTTGATATTACTCATGTTCGATGAAACACGGCGACGTTGTGTTGGATTTGGTATTAGTGGTCGATTAACCAATCATTTTCATAAGAAATTTATGAAAAATTGATAAGGCATATTATATTGCAAACGTTGATTAATATTTTGTATTCCATATTTGTGTTTTTGAGATTGTATATACAATTTGCTCTCATTGTAAATATGAATATAATATTTCCCGGCTAGATTAAACAAAGTTTTTCTCCTGCAAAGGTACTATTGTTCGGGGCGCTTGTTTTAGTTTTTTTTACCTTTAAGACACAATTTAAATAGGACATAAATAAGATTTATATCAGTGAAACAGACATTTTTAAAGTTAAGTAAAAATACCTTACTTTTCAAAATCGGTTCAGAAATAAAAATTCCACATGCGAAAATTGTTTTTGATAGGAAATTTTCAATGCAAAAATCCTGCTGCATCAAAAATTTGATTTTTTTTTTTTTTATAGAAGTTTTATCAAAAAATTAATTTAATGTGTTGGATAAATGTAAATTAAGACGCACTGAAAGTTTTATAACAAAATATTAGGGCAAACTGAAGTTATTTGAGATTTCTTAATTTTCTGCTGCCTCAGCAACAAGGAATTTACATGGAAAAAGCCCCACCAATAAAGCATTTTGGCTGTAAAATATTTATTTCTCAACCGATTTAGAAAAGTAAGGTATTTTTATTTACCAATAAAAATGCCAGATCTAAAGATGTATTATATATGGCCTTATTTATAAAATTGCTCATGCTATTGTCGGAAAACCTTTGGCTGAAACATGCACCCCAAACAACAGAGCGTCAAAACCATTAATATAATTGACATGTTAGTAGTCTATAGAACAGCACACATGATTGTATAACGTCGATTTGTTAAAGTATATAAATACATGAACACTTCTTGGAAGATTTTCTTTCTTTCGCGATAGTCATAATGTGCTCAACATGCTCGTGTTGCCCGTTAGATCACATATCTTTAATAAATCTATCTATAAACGGATGCAGGATAAATATGCTAATAAGAATATGTTGATATATGCTATTCTGTTTGCTACGTTGTACAATCGTCTTTATAAAGCCACTGTTAGGGTCCTTGTTGCTACTATTTCCACTATACCCTACTTCTTATGTCCCCTTTGCTGCCGATATTATACCTCTTATAAACTATTTCGGGTGCCAAACAGAATGTCTATGATAATTAATTTAATCTTCCCTAGAATCGTATAAACGTGGCATGTTCAACTGGTGCTTTACATAATAAAATATAGAAACGTTTCCTAATACGTGTCGTTGTTTCTTGTTTTACCGATAATACCGAATGCAATTTGGACGGTTTCGTGTTGAATTAATTTCAATTTATACTAGTACCTAATTTATACTATATATGGTGCGAGCCATGTGTTTATCGAGATACATGTAAAGTCAAAACTCTATTACGATCGTAAAATAAAACTAGGTAACCCTGATAACCTCGGTCCTACAGACATGAGTATGTGTCCTATAAACTATACCCAATTCTTCAGTCTACTACGGCCGACAGCTATCTTACAAATACTTGCAAAGAAACTGAGAACTATAAGCAGGTCAATATATACACAGGGTTCAAGAAGGAAAACTATATCCACAGCGTCCAGGAAGGAACATGAAGCTTAACCTCATATTGTATATATACAGTGTTCAAGCAGGAACGATATCTCCACAGAGTTCAAAAAGGAACTTGAAGTTTAACCTCATATTGTATATATATATACAACGTCCAAGAAGGAACACTATCTGTACCGCGTTCAAGAAGGAACAATATCTCCACTCCGTTCATTAAAGAACATGAAGCTTAACTGCATAGTATATATATAGAGCTTTCAAGAAGAACAAGAAGCTTAACCGCATACGGTATATATATGCAGCATTGAAGAAGGAACAATAGCTACACTGTGTTCAAGAAGGAACTTAAAGCTTAACCTCATATTGTATATATATATACAACGTTCAAGAAGGAATACTATCTCTACCGCGTTCAAGAAGGAACAATATCTCCACTGCGTTCAATAAGGTACTTGAAGCTTAACCTCATATTGTATATATACAACGTTCCAGAAGGTATACTGTCCCTACCGCGTTCAAGAAGGAACAATATCTCCACTGCGTTCAATAAGGTACTTGAAGCTTAACCTCATATTGTATATATACAACGTTCAAGAAGGAATACTATCTCTACCGCGTTCAAGAAGGAACAATATTTCTACTGCGTTCAATAAGGTACTTGAAGCTTAACCTCATATTGTATATATACAACGTTCAAGAAGGTATACTGTCTCTACCGCGTTCAAGAAGGAACAATATCTCCACTGCGTTCAATAAGGAACACGAACTTTAACTGCATACTGTATATCGAGGGTTCAGTACAAAACTATTGTATCTCCTTATTTATTCATATGTAGTTACAATAGTTTTGCGCCGACCCCTCGATATATAGAACATTCAAGAAGGAACAATATCTTCACCGCATTCAAGAAGAAAAAGAAGCTTAACCGCATACGGTATATATATACACCATCAAAAAGGAACAATATCTACACTGCGTTCAAGAAGGAACCATATCTCAACTGTGGTCAAGAAGGAACTTGAAGTTTAACATCAGATAGTATATACACAACGTTAAAAAAGGAACACCATCTTTACCGCGTTCACGAAGGAACAATATCTCAACTGCGATCAATAAGGAACACGAAGTTTAACTGCATACTGTATATATATAGAGCATTCTACACAACATTCAAGAAGGAACAATATCTACACTGCGTTCAAGAAGGAACAATATCTCCACTGCGTTCAAGAAGGAACAATATTTCCTCTTTGTTCAAGAAGGAACATGAAGCTTAACCGCATACAAACTATATACAGCGTTCAAGAAGGAACAATATCTCTACAGCGTTCAGGAAGAAGGAACAATATCTCCACCGTGTTAAAATGGGAACTATATCTCCGACGCGTTGAAGACGGAACATTAATGAATGAATGAATCAACGAATGGTGTTTTACGGCACATTAAATTTCATTAACCGCATACTTTAATTTACTTTCACACTTTGGGGGCAAATGTATCAATATAAGATATCATTATCTTTTCTTGGAAAATTCATTAGACAATAGACCATTAAATCCTAGCTGATCGTCAACATAGCTCATGAAGAATCGACCATGTTAGACAAGGGCCACAGGAACTGCCCTCATTTCGTAAGAGGGTTAGCATTGCCGGCTGTTATCGGGGTCCCCATAAATGCAAAGTCAGCTTATTATAAAGTAAATTACCTTCGAAACAGCATAAAATATGCAGAGAGACCCTTTACAAACAATTTTATCTAAATATCCTTTGGAAACATATCAGACTGAGAACAGGATCTACCTAACTAGGCGTTGAACAATTGGACAATTCAGATCAATTCCGCATATATGCTTAGCACTACATGAAAGTGGATTTCCATTAAATATTCATTACAATAAAACATATATACCCTGGCGGTATCATATGATATCTAATAACCCATTAAAGGGGTTCGGTAATTAATATAATAAAATATTTAAATAAATTGGGTAATATTAAGGCAAACAACATGGTAGACGGTATCACGTGACGTTACGTTTAACATTGAAATGTATAAATAGTGAATAGTGACATTTTAACGTGATACATAAGACACCTGCACTAGCGGATCCAGGGGCGCGCCCCCCCCCCCCCCCCCCCCCTAAATATTCCGGATCATACATGTATGTCCATGTTACTGTAGATATAATATCAAACAATTTCGATGCACGCCCTCAGTATTAAAAAATGTCTCGCTCGCCCTACGCAGAATGACTAATGAGTGGTTTAATTAACACATTGTTAAATCCTTTTATTTGAAAACGGACTTTTTTTATTCATACATGTCCATGTTACTGTAGATAAAATATCAAACAATTTCGATGCACGCCCTCATTTTTATATTTTTTTCGCTCGCTTCGCTCGCTTGACGCATAATGGCTAATGAGTGGTTTAATTAACAAATTGTTAAAACCTTTTATTTTAAAACGGACTTTTTTATTCATACATGTATGTTCATGTTACTGTAGATAAAATATCAAACAATTTCGAAGCACGCCCTCAGTATAAAAAAATGTCTCGCTCGCAGTACGCATAATGACTAATGAGTGGTTTAATTAACACATTGTTAAATCCTTTTATTTGAAAACGGACTTTTTTTTATTCATACATGTATGTCCATGTTACTGTAGATAAAATATCAAACAATTTCGATGCACGCCCTCAGTATAACTTTTTTTTTTCGCTCGCTTCGCTCGCTCGAGGCATAATGGCTAATGAGTGGTTTAATTAACACATTGTTAAATCCTTTTATTTGAAAACGGACTTTTTTTATTCATACATGTATGTCCATGTTACTGTAGATAAAATATCAAACAATTTCGATGCACGCCCTCAGTATAACCATTTTTTTTTCGCTCGCTTCGCTCGCTCGACGCATAATGGCTAATGAGTGGTTTAATTAACACATTTATAATACCTTTTATTTGAAAACGGACTTTTTTACCCTATCAATGCACTACCGCAACCGTTGTATGAGGCTAGAAACGGACCCGAAAATTTACCAAAATCTTACGCCCCCCCTAAGCTGAAATCCTGGATCCGCCCCTGACCTGTTGGGTTTATTTGTAGGTAAATTATATTGCCTGTCGAGTATAGTTTAGCATTAAAATTGTCCTTTTTAAAGTGAAAACAAAATACGGAAGGTTATCGGAATCATTAGTTATTAGCTTTTTCTCTGTCGACAAAACGTGTATGTCCGAGTATTAACTTTCATACCCCATCCTCCCCCTTCTCCAAGAAGCGAAAACGGGGTTGGTTGGGGTATGAAATAAAACCTTTTTTTTGGCTTAAAAGACTGCATAAATAAAACATTAAATAGGTAATTTTAAAAAAGTTATCGCATTTTTTCATTCAAAATATGTTTTTAAACATGTTTTATTGTCGAAATAGCCGTTATAAAATCTTCTAATATAAGCTTTCCCATCGTTTAATGGAATTAAGGCGGGACCACGTAATGTATTGTGGTCTAGACTTGCTACCTATCATTACACCTTGTCATGTAGATACAAAAGTCGAACCGGAAATGTAGCAATCACAATACTCGGTCATCCAAAAACACGAATTCAAAACAAGCAACACATACCAGGATAAATAGCAATCGTGAACGCTCGGTCAGTCCCGTCATTCTTGGGGATCCGGCCTCGTGTGTATCACGACGCTTCGGTATGTTCAGATCTTGACATTCTGTTAGCCGTAAGGCAACGGCACAGAAAATAGTGCACTGTTGCTGTTGCTATATAAACTATATGGCCGTTAGCCACACCTGTTGATGTATGATTACCATTGCACGTTTGTCATTTATAATACAGATGAAGATTTTATCACTGCTTTTATGTAAATAAAATAGATGAAATAATCGGCTAAATGACATTGCAAAACGTTGAAGATAACTTTGGGTTTGACTGCAAATTCGTTTTGGCGGGAATCTGACGCGCGTCACTCTTGTATGACGTAACCAATATGGTGAGTTTCGATATACATTCGAGTCAATGCTGCGAAGCAGTGTACGAGATGATGCGAATGGATAAATAGAAACGACACAACAAACATGACCGAGATACCGTCTTGGAACCTTGTCACAGTGAACTATGTCAATCTGTGCCTGTGTTGATGTTTGCCACACTCTACCTATTTTGATGTATGTCAAACTGTGCCTGTGTTGATGTATGCCACACTCTACCTATTCTGATGTATGTCAAACTGTGCCTGTGTTGATGTATGCCACACTCTACCTATTTTGATGTATGTCAAACTGTGCCTGTGTTGATGTATGACACACTCTACCTATTTTGATGAATGTCAAACTGTGCCTGTGTTGATGTAAGCCACACTCTACCTATTTTGATGTATGTCAAACTGTGCCTGTGTTAATGTACACCTAACTGCGCTGGTACAACTGTGTCTATGTAATGAAAATATGTATGCGGCTATACGTGCTGTAGTCTGCAGTAAGCCTGTTGAAGTTAATATATAGTCGTAATAAAACTCGCGCAATGTCATGTGGAATTTATAAAATATACACATGTAGTTATATATTTTGCTGACACAAGTGAAGTAACGTGCTTAATTAACGCTCATTGCTGGTCTATGATTGAACATTAAGACATTGTATTTTGGCTTCTACCTTTTCTATAATAATTACATACTGGAGTGTGTTATACTTCATAATAAATTATATATATCGTGCGTTTGATATCGGCTTAAGGTTAATAATTAAAGCGTCAGATTAATTGTAGCTGGGGGGAATCGTCTCAAAAATAAAACATATATCGGGAAATGTCGTGCAAAACGTCATTAGCCAATATAAAGGAATATTACTGCGCTGCCGAAGGCTTTGAAATTGAAGGCGGCGGGACTGATTTTTTCCATTACGTGGTCTGAATATTAACTTTCATTCCCCCATCCAACCCCTTCTCCAAGAAGCAAAAACGGGATTGGCCAGGGTATGGCATAAAACCTTAATTTCGTCTTAAAATATTTGCATATGGTAAAATTAGAACATTTAATAGGTAATATAAAACAGATTATCACTTTTTTTCAGTAAAAAAATGTTTTTAAAGATGTTTTATTGCCGAAATATCCGGTATAAAATCCTGTTAATATAAGCTTTCCCATCGCTTAATGGAATTAAGGCGGGACCACGTAATGTCATCAACACATTATCTTAAATGTATTTTGAGTCACCACAGAGAAATGAATCCATAGTTATTTACGTGTTCGGAGGATAGACTCCTAATCATGGGACTGCACGGTTTACAGAATAATACCATTACTATGTTATAGTCGTATGAGCGTTTGTCGACGGTTGTTTGACTTCAGATTGCGCGAAAACAACATTATTATGTCCTGAATGTTGTTTAACGGATAACAAAGTTTAACATGTTATAGCTTCAATATAGGTTATTTAGAGCCTCAGCAAGGAGAGAGCACGTATACATATAAGAATCGCCCTACTCTCGCTAACGAATCTATTCCTACGAATCTCTAAAATGCTAGTAAGATAGACTCCGATACAGGTGACAACATGTTAACGTCTTCAATCCGACGAACGAGATTAATAATGGAATAATCACTATTTGAGGCACATAATTATTATGATTTTTTAGGACTGTGTCTTTATTCCACCGATAAGTATTAAGTGGCCAAAACTGCGACTTTTGAACAATTCAGTAATGCTGGAAACAAAAGGGTCAAACCTGTACAATATATCAATAGAAAGAAATATAAAAAGATCGGACAGGGAAAGTAGCATTCAAGGAGGACAGTCAAGCACAAAACATAGAAACAAACACACAAACAAATAAACAAGAAGGCAAAAGTAATATTACTGTCATCCCATTAAAACAGGACAGTGTAAATAAAAAAATTCCCGCCATAATCTAATCTCTAACCAACAAGGCAGCATCAATAGGCAATATGAGTAAAACACAAAATTTAATATGCTCTTTAAATATAATACAAAAACAAAATAGCCCAGGAAGCTACAATGAAGGTACTAAATGACTTGGCAGAAGCCAGAGCAACAAGAGAATAAACCATTAAGAGCACGACAAGAAAGATCATAGACAAACATCAGACGCCACCGTCCCAATGGGCTTTAGGTAGGAGTCATCATAGGGTCCACAGCCTGTCCGGTCATCGTACACTTAAAGAGGAAAGCATAGTGGCGAACTGTAAAAGGGCAACCACCAAGCATGCAGTGCGTTGCAAAATGATAGGGTCATAACCTCTTTTGATAAACTTTTTAACACGTTTAACAAAGAACTAGGTCATGATCACTTTCATACTATCTTTGTTAAACTTGTTAAAAAGTTTATCAAAAGAGGTTATGACCCTATCATTTTGCAACATACTGCATGCTTGGTGGTGGACCCTTTTACAGTTCGCCACTATGCTTTCCTCTTTAATTGTACGATGACCGGACAGGCTGTGGACCCTATGATGACGCCATCCTAAAGCCCATTGGGACGGTGGCGTTTGATGCTTGTCCATGATCTTTCTTGTCGTGCCCTTAATGGTTTATTCTCTTACTGCTCTGGCTTCTGCAAAGTCATTGAGTACCTTCATTGTGGCTTTCTAGGCTATTGTTTTTTTGTATTATATTTACACGAGCATATTTGTGTTTTACTTATATTGCCTATTGATGCTGCCTTGTTGGTTAGATATTAGATCATGGCGGGGATTTCTTTATTTACACTGTTCTGTTTTAATGGGATGACAGTAGGGTAAGTGTGAGGTTTGGTGCACCCTAGAACCGGTTTAAACCCCCCAGTGGCCTACTTTGCCACTGACCGTTCCAAGGCGGTAGCCCTATTGTCAACCCTTTTTGTGTTTGTGATGTCGTTTGCATTTATTATTGCTTTTGCCTTCTTGTTTGTCTGTATGCGTGTTTGTTTCTGTGTTTTGTGGTTTACTGTCCTCCTTGAACGCTACTTTCCCTGTCCGATCTTTTTATATTTCTTTAATATTATTACATGCCAAAAATGTAATATTTTCTCCAACGAATGTTTTTTGAATAAGAGAAATTAGCTTGTCTTTAATAAGGTGATGTGGTAAGGTTGTATATAGTGTAGAGAAGTCATAAGTGCTTATTGATGCAACTTGACCTTTATTGAACATTTTATCAAGAACGTCTCCTGACTTTCTTATAGACCAACATAAATTAATCCCAGAGTTTTCATAAGTTGTTTCACAATATATTCTAACGTGATCTTTAACGGCAGTAAGACAAGACGTTTTAAGTTTGGAGATATTTGTTGTGGTGCAGGCACTAGAATTCGAAATAAAGCGAGCCTTATACGGATTTTTATGTAATTTAGGAATCCAGTACATAGTAGGCAGTTTATTCTGCTGATCGTTTACACCAGCCTTGAAAGTAGTGCACCGAGTGATATGTGCGGAAACAACATCATCCTCAGAAGAATTAACTGGAGTATACGAATTGGTGCTGCCGCGTTCCAGAGATAAAACATTGACATAATGTAGGCGTCAAACAATAATTACATTATTAGCTGCTTTATCTGCAGGAACTAAAACAAATTTATTATGAAATTCCTGAATTCCCGATTTTAAATTACGAAAGGAAAACCTAGGTCTCGGAGGAAGTAAAGAGGGGTTAGCATTATAAAAGTTAATACGTGTATCTATAATATTAAGAATTGTCTTTTTCCAAGTAGAAAGCGAAGACAACTGCTGAACTATCAAATTAACTTTTTAGTGGAAATGACGATGGATCATTCCTGTCAGTTTTATCCAAGATGACCTATCAACTGAAAATGTCAGTAGCCAATATTGAATCCCAATATTTCTCCATTTTGTTACGGTGGGGACTGATAGAAGAAGTTGATTAACTTCCAGTTTATGTTTAAACATATGAGAGGTTTTAACACCCACGAGTCCATATTTGTCTGAGAAGTAATGTTTTATCGAGGATAGGCTGCTTCACGTGTATGTGTCCTGCTTTACAAACTCAAATTAACGGCAGTCAGATATATTAAAAAGTCAGACATACTGAGAAATCCATTGGAAGCAACGAACACAAGTAAGAAAGAAAACAGCAGACTCGATTTTAGTGAGTCTGCGCATTAGAGATAATATAAGAACCCAATTTATCGACGGCATACTTAATAACACGAAAAGAACATTTCTATTTCGATCATGGCCAAGTGTCTACTCTGCGTATGAAAATGTGGTCCTTCTCTCAATTTCCTTACTCAATCGACGAACGTGACATACATAGCAATTACAGAGGAAGTCTCATAGCGGGAAATACGCAGCAGATTAACAGTTATGGAAGCTCACCTATAAAACAATCGTCTGAAACATAACACTTTGTATTGTGTGTGCTCAAATAACTAAATACGGAAAAGATAGACTCTTCAAAATCAACATTAAATATAAAAGAACTGCAAAGATAAAATGGCATTGGTGTGAAGAGTTGAACCATTTGTAGAAATGCACTGACAAAATGTATCTGTATAATAAAGCAACATGTTTTTATCAATTATGTCATTGACCTTTAGACCTTTAGTCGTCGGTCCAACCCAGGCGGGGTCGTTCCAATGACTTTATAAAATCGGTACTATGTAGATCGCTTGGTGGGCGTTCAGCATTTAATTGGTAGTTTTAGGATTGAACGACCCGGTGTCAGTGTAAACACCTCCAATTGATTTTTTTAAACTATACGTTTGTTCTGCTCTGTTATGTTTCTCGTCAGTGACCACTTCGAAACCTCACACCACCTAAGGAAAATAAAAGCATGGTATTTGTTTTGCTCTTATATTCAACGTCCTCTTCCCTACCCCAACCACAAAGAATGTATTGAAGTACAACTCTGTAACCTGTCTTACCGATTATTCTTGACCAATTAACTTTTATTTTGATCACGGTATACGGCTGCTGAGAGTCTACAATTGTGGAAGAATTTATGTCAGCGAAACACAATTTATATCATTCAATTTAGATTGGAGAAAATTACATTTACAAATTCACACTTTATATTTCATTTACTCATACTTATGACATTGTCATGTTAAAATTATGTAGAATTTTGCAATATTTACAAGTTTATATAGATCACTCTTCAAAGTGTTTTTCAATTTTTCGCATCAACTTTCTATTATACGGAAGAATATATTTTGTTAACTGATAACTGTTCGAGGTTTACATATTGCACATATTTTATATATATTTATATATATCATATAATAACATAACTAGAGCGAATTTGACGGCACGGCCATCGTAAAATACCCACGTTTTATTCACACAGGTCACTTTCCCGCGCCCACCCCCACCCAACCCCGCCCCCATACACAGCCCCATATTATATACAATGTAATCCCTTCATCAAAATGGGAAATAATTTTTAAATAAATTGACCCCCTGTTACCCTCCACCCACCACCCACCCCCTCCAACCCAAACCCCAGGGAAGACGTCCGAGTTTTAAATAATAAAACATTTGACATGCTGTGTATCTCTTTATTAGATGACTATTATACCAATTATTGTGCAAAAGTATGAAAAAATGACACCGTAATTGCATTATTAGTGTATTTGATGCCCCTTCCTTCAGGCCAAAAAAAATAATTACAAATCCCACCCACACACACACTACCCCCTTTTCCCCCCACCCAACCCTGGGCCCCCGGGCAGATGGTTCGATATAATAAAAACAATAAAATCATTTAATATGTTGCTTATCTTTTATAGACGTTTACATACATGAAGTTATATGCAAGAATATGAAAAAATGACAGTGTAATTCAATTTTTAGTGTATTTGACCTGTTTACCCCCTGAGGGACCCGGTGTGCAGAGCCATCAGTATAATGTTTCATTTGAGACATAATGACAAAAAATATAAATGATTTTTTTTACCCCAAATCCCGCCCGCTCCACCCACCCTGGGCCCCAGGGCAGACGTTCGAGTTTGATTAATATAAAAATCGTTTGATATATTGTTTATCTTTTATAGACGATTACATATACCAAGTTATGTGCAAAAATATCAAAAAATGAGTGTAATTGAATTTTTAGTTTATTTAACATTTTGACCCCGCTGAGGGCCCCTGGGCTCGGAGCCAAACAATAATAGTGCTCTTGCACGCCGTCATCATATGGTGATGTCATAAGTTTGCTTGAATTGCGTTCAGCGGTTTAGGAGGAGATGCGGTAACGGACAGACAGACGGAAGGACATACAGACAAACGGAGGCGATTTTAATATACCCTGTGTTTTTTTCAAAAACGTGGGTATACTAATAGTAATTCAGCGCGTTTTGGTATACATATTTATGATAAACTCAATGAACTGACTTTAAAGCCACTTGCAGAAGATACGATACCCCTACCGGAAGATGGCGCTTGCATCTATATCTTAAGGTCTTGGGTCCGATTCCCAGCAGCAAAACTCGTGTTCGCTTTTTCAGCATAGTACCGTACTTCATGAGCACCACTTAAAGTCAGCGATTAACTAATACCACACAATTGTACAACCCTAACTCATCGATCTATACAACCTACACGTGTATGTTTGTTAATACATAGACGTAAAGTAAAGATTCATTCGAGTGGAACTTCTAATTCTCCGCCGCTTTGAAAATACCTCCTTTCGATAAATAAACCCACGCAAGCCATTCCTTTAATACTTTCTATGGTAGAGCTTTAGATTAAATAAATGATAAATAGCATCTTTATAGCTTATTGCAGAGAATAACAGTCAACGCCAACACGTGCATCGCTATAAATGCATAAACTGCAGGCTATCTGGACTAATGTGACACCTTGGAATTCGATTTAGTTTACAGATGAGACGTAAGCCGCGTCTGCATGATCCATATTTGCCAATTGATTACTAGAATTCACACCAAAATCCATTCCTCTACTTTACCAGATCCTAAATGTTTAAAACGCGAGGGTGTTATCCAGGTGTAATCTATATGTAGTCAACAAAAACTTGCTCAGCATGGGAAAAATCTATCGACATTCCATCTCTGCAGGCGGGACGTTTACAACGCCACTAAAACACCCGACAAATGTTCTTTATTTGTGAACACATCAATAAAGTAGAGTGCATAAGGAAATTACATATATATATAGAACATGGCATATATAGATTGATATGCATTTAAAAATGGCCGCCTAAATAACTTTTTGTAAAACCAATTATTTCTACAGAAACTATTCAATTTTAAAATACTTTGGCTTGCATGACTACAAATCAGCAGTGTTATTACTTACTTGTCATTGAGGATCATAAAGCCCAATATTTGTGACTTTAAAGTAGAATATCACTTAAGCCGTTGCTAAGAGGCGTGAGAGGTGCTGCCGTTACATTACCTCTCACGAACAGACTCCATAAAACCGAGTCTGTTACTTTTATCTCTTGTTTGTGTTTGTTGCTTCCAAGGGATGCCATTTTCAGTATTTATTGTTATGGGATTCCAAAATGTTTGATGGATATTTTAGAGTGAATTAAGCCATGTATTCAGACTAGTTTCATTATCGAGAGTTCTGAAAATCTTGGAAAAGTGTGAAAGTGTAATAAACATCAGATGATTAACAAAGAACCAATATGGCAGCGTTCGTTTTGAGAACTTATTCTAAGCTACCATAGGTGAAATATTTATAAATATGATAATTACGAATTCATAGTTTATACATTATAGCAACTGTATGCAAAATAAGTATACCAAAGAGTATTAATGCATTTGTATTTTGCATTCAATTACAATGACATGTTTTGCTTTAAAGCATAGTTTATCAATATTCCATACATTAAGTAATTTAGAACTATGACGTCAATGTTCTCCATCTGGCGTCTTACATATCCATTTTAGAACAACATTTCAACAGAAATGACAGAAATTATGGAGAATGGCTAACATCTCCAAAAGCTTCTAAAATATTTGGCAACGTTTTGTAGTTTACATAAGAAAATGTTTCATTTGGGATCAAGATCCAGACCTTCGGAGCTCAAATTATTTTTCGTGTGCCGTAGATATCTTTATTTTATACTATTAGATCCCATACGTATTAAAAGAATTTAAATAATTCTGTTACAATATGTAACTTCAATGAATTGAATGTTCCTTCATGTTGCGTTATAATTTATCTCAAGAGGTTAGATCTTAATTGTATTTGTCTAATCACAAATTGAAGTAGCATACGCCTCACTTCTATGATTCCTTTTTACGACTTAAAATCGGTTTACAATCGCGCTGACTAAAATAAAGTGCAGCATCGATACCCGCAGTTGATTTTATCTCACTCTAAAGTATTGACATATTCTACAATTACCGACAATTAGCCTCGTGCGACAACTTCCACTAACAAAGAAATAATAAAAGGTTCGTTTGATAAGCTAGCAATAGTCTGGTGGAGAACAACTGCACAGGAAACACATGAGAAGTAAAACGCATGGCAATTTGTGTAACAGTTTACAAGATATGTTGAAATCTAGTTCAGTGATATACATTACATTACATTAAATATATAATAACACGGAGATACCAGGGTTGCTCAGTGTGTGGCCATTTGACCTCGTTTGTATAACACGGCATTCAATTATAATTTTAATATAGTTCACTACATGGTTATAAATATCTAGACCAAATCAACATACTATTTTTTTTCCCAGTAATATAGCATAGCTTTTCAGTCATATAAAGTTATTGATGTGTGATTAATGAAAAGAAAACGATGTTGCAATATAGTTTTTCAACCGAGAAAGCTTGTCTATGACGATGCATTATTTACAGTTAACTATGGATAAAATAAAACTTCATAACATAAAGTAGCTGCCAAGGGATACCCTTTTTAGTATTTATTCATAACATAAAACAAAGATTATTAACTTAAAAATGTTGGAATTTTATCAGTTGATCTTAATAAAACACAAGATAGCATCAACATAGCAGTTATGTTGAGGCAGTTTGTTGGTTGTCTGTGGTACTTAGGGCGCTTTTATGTTTGACTTGTATATCTACTTTGATGTTATGATTTATTAGCAAGGTCTTTACTTTGAATTTTGTGATATATAGTTTGTACCAACAATGATTTCGTAGCAAGGCTTTTACTTCGAATTTTGTGATATATAGTTTGTATTAAGGCGAATTGCGTTAAGGCGAAATGTGTCTTTTTTAATAGAGTTTCAATTCCCCTGGCATGAATGATAACAGGAATGTATTTTTTTGAAAGAGTATATATATTTGAAGGAAAATTTAATAATGTAATTAATATATAGAACTGCATAGAGATCGTGTTTAATCAACTATCATTGTTATGCATGTAATTAGAAACATAAAGTACCTTTGGGTTGTTTTTTTTTAAATTTGATTTTCCATATCCACGGATATGGAAGCTTATAGTTCCAAGAAAGAATGGATAGAAATTATTTATTACTTTAAAGTCGCCCATCCGGTTCATGACATTCGCATAAAGCATAAAACATGAGACTTACTAAAACTCTTCCGTACTGCGGAAACAAATACGCGAAGTTATAGAAGACAATTAAAGTAGATCTAAACGTCGAACAGGAAGTGTAACTTTCAAGCACCACTGTCAACCAAAAACACGCATAGATCAAAAACAATAATTACAAAGATGAATAATGATAAATAAAGATATAAAAAATCGAACAGGAAAAGTAGCATTCAAGGACGACAGTCAACCACAAACACACACATAAACAAAGAACAATTTTAAAGACGAATAAAAGGCCAAATAATACATCACAAACACAAAACGGTTGACAATAGGGCTACTGCCTTGCAACGGTCAGTGGCAAAGGTTTAAACCATGTTCTAGGGTGCACCAAACCTCACACTTACCCTACTGTCATCAAAATAAAAGCGGACTGTGTAAATAAAGAAAACCCGCCATGAACAATGATCTAACCAACAAGGCAGAATTACTAGGCAATAAAAGTAAAACACAAAGAAGCTCGTGTATATATAAATTCAAAAAAACAATAGCCTAGAAAGCCACAAAGAACGTACTCAATGACTTGGCAGAAGCCAGAGCAATAAGAGAGCAACCAGGGCACAACAATGTTAATGTGATATTCTTTAAAAAAAAATAAAAAAAAATGTTCTTTTCGCTCTTCGGGGTATATAATTTTGTTTTAGATACTGGGACTATACGCTGCTGGACATGGAATAATGACAGTTAAATAGCATGTTCACCGCCATATGCATGGCATCTTCGGGATGGTTATAAATCTGTACTATTGATTCATGAATATTGAGTTCTGCTCAACCCGGGGCTAGGGCGAGCATATTCCACTACCGTTCATGAAACTAGACTACAATATTTCGTATTTATCGTGTTCGGCCGTTTCCAAAGGTCCAGTTTCATACTCTTTTGTATCCGGATGAATTTACTCGGATTAAACCGTTGGCTGCCTTTTTTGTAATATTGACGGTTCCAAGGCTTTATTGTCTACAAAGTTATACTTGTGATGTCGCATAATTTGCTTCCCATTACCTGGTCCCGCAATAGGAAAGCTTATATTTGCAGGATTTTATAACGGAAATTTCGACAATAAATCAGGTTTAAGTTTTTTACTGAAGAAATGCGATAGCCTGTTAAAAGTGACCTATTAAATGTTTTGATTTTACCATATGCAACCGTTTAAAGCCAAAATTAAGGTTTTATTTTATACCCAAGCCAATCCCGTTTACGCTTCTTGGAGAAAGATTGATGGGGTATGAAAGTTAATACTCGGACCACGTAATGATTGTTTCCTTTATTTATTGTTTCTTTTGAATGCGTGTTTCTGATTGACTGTGTTCTGCGAATGTTACATTTCCTGTCTCGACCTTTATAATAAAACAAATTGTTTCAGATAACAACATTTGCACAGTATTACTGATATTGAATGCATTTTATGCTCACCCAATCACATCGTTGCATGTTTATTTTATACATGTGGTCATACAACAGAATATAAAGTAGCTGTTCGACTCACATCATACGCTACAATACGTTGAAAATAGTTAAAATATCTCTAGTCCAATTTGTAAAATGACTCAAACGTGAAATTATACTATAACTATAAGAGACAATTTGCACCGGCATGTGTTGAAATATAAAGCTAGTTTATATTTTACAGACACGATTATTGATTTTGCTTCATATAACGGCTTCCGCGAAGAAGTGTTATGCTTCTTTAAAAACAAACAAAAAAACAACATAAAAAAACCAAGCTTTTTTGAAATACGAACTATTTAGAATTGAATATGTCATTGTCATCGATATTCACAGCTGAGTTTGTCTTACGCTGAAGTATTGACACAGTGATATATATACAGTGATATGTCACAGTGATATGGCACAGTGATATTTTATTCGAATCTCTCGTGATATACACTACATTACATATCATAACAAGGAGTTATCTGATACTGAAAATGAACTGTTCTGATATGGAAAAAAACAACGTATTATTACCTCTCTTTTTAGATATAAGCATTTTACTTGTAACACTTTAGCATGCAAGCTGGGCCGAACCCAATGTTCTAGCAAGTACGGTCCTTCCCACTATAATCAATTACATACATTTACATGGGAAAACAATAAACACAGTATATAAACAGTAGAGTTAAACATCAACACGTGTGTGTTTGTTTGATTGTGTGGTTAGTTGGTTGGTTCGTTGAAAGAATGGTGTTTTACGTAATTGTCATCTCATTTTAAGCTATACACTTTTTGTCAAATATAAATTAATTGTTAATACAGGGAAACGGAGCAAAACATAGCAAAACATCTTAACAAAACTAGAAGAGTTAAAAGAGATGGCCCTGCAGTGAGTCAGAAAAATGTCCGCTTTCTATAAAACTTGGTGTGTTAGTGTGCGCAGCGCTTGCTTTCACTAGTATGCGTTTGGAAAGCAATACAAATATGCTTTTCACGTCTGAGAGTTCATCTTGATCGAAAGGAAACGACAACGGTCTACATTTTGATGACGGTAAGTTTGATATAGAAGTTACAGCTAAATAATTGGGTCTTGTAAACAAACACGTATGATTCATATGCAATACAATAAATAAACGAATATACTTTTACTGGTGTGAGGCTGTTCAAAACATTACAATGACGGGTTTTTAAAATTAATTGTGTATATCTGGCCGCAGTCATTAGGCTGATTTAAGTGCAGGAGTCTAAACATTGTTACATAGTTTCCACCTAGAATGCTTCTGTATGCCTACAAATGCGTGATGAATTCGGTTTCCATATTACAAATTTTCCTATTCAAAATTGAATCTCGATAACAATGCATTCAATTTCTCATCAGACATTTGTATAGAAAGTATTGATATAAAATATTTACTTTTGATTAATTATAATATGTATTTATTTATGTGTTTGATTATCTGTTTTTGAGTAAGTATCATATACAAATACGGATTCCCTTTAATGTTGTTTGTGTTCTTCAAAATAGTCTACCTCTTGTTCCAGGAAGCGTTAGATGTGTTGCACATTATATTATCTCTCATGAACAGACTAAATAAAACCGAGTCTGCTACATTCTCTCTTGTTTGTGTTCGTTGCTTCCATGGGATTCCATTTTCATTGTGTATTAAGTTTCGATTCCGTACGTTCAATAAACATGAATGCTAACATGGAAGTCATTTCAGGGAAGATTAAATAACCGTATGAATGCAGTAGGCGTTCTTCAAAGCGATTGAAACGATATCATGTTCTTTTTCATTTGATTCGAAAATTAATTGTCTATCAAACATATCATGTTATCAGGTATCTCAAATCAGAGCAGTTATGAATTAACAAATTGCATTTTATTCTCATTTACGAATGTTGACGACACATGTTTATATCCACTATAGCATGTATTAGGTTCAATCACGATACATTAGGTGACATACTGTAATACTGTATGGTATACTAGCTCGTATAAAGTAATCAAATGAACAACAAATAAGTTGTGTAAGTTTTCAATCTATTGCTTAAATTACAGAACACAAGTCACTGCGGTATGCACGCCATATTTGGGATCAGATATGTGTGTTCATTTAAAGTTTTAAAGTTTCTTTTATCCAGTATTATTGAGAAATGAAGTGACAAGTAGTTTAGTAAAATGATTCACAAATGCAATTGTACAACTGTGCGTGACAATGTGTTCCGGTATCTGTTGAAATCTGATACAAATAAGAGAGATATATGTATTCTACAGACACTTAGTGATTTTGCTTCAAATTACGGAACTTCTCAGTGGTTTTGTTAAAATTACGGCTTTCTCGAAACAGGTTTATGTTGTTTTTTATTAATATATCTCGGTTGATTATTCCCATTCATTAGGATCAATCATTCAGAAAATAGATACTGGAATATCTATGAGGTTCTGGACATTTTGTAAAACAAAAATGGTCCACGAGGTAAGGGATTAGGCGATGATGTATTTTGCAGAAAATATTATGATCGTTGAGTACACATTCTATGCCGTTAATATTTGTAAAACAATTTAACACAAATGATACTGTCTCAATTCTGTCATATGTCATGGTTATATGTAGGGTGCCAATATGTCCGCAACGTGTCCGCGGGGGCATCTCAAACATAACAGTTAATCAATGATACCGATCAGTCAAGATCGAATGTAGATTAGAAAGAATACTTGTCTTACTAGTTGTTCATGGATAGGAGATGCTAACGCAAAAATAGACATAAAATTATATAAGGAATTGATGTAAAAAATAAGGATTTAATTAATTAATTGGAATAACTAGTTTTAACATCAATTGAATTAACCTCATATGACCTTCTGCATCAACTGTTCGTGTGTATGCTGTGGTGGCTTAGTACTGTTAGGGTATATTCGGAACACTTATATTATTATATATATGCTATTCGGGCTCTACCACTGATGAGGTGATGACATATTTTAATTGAAATAATGTGTTGTTGATTACTATTTTATCCCCTTGATAGTTTTACACGTGTTGCTATCTCTAATGTCATACGTCTCAATACTAAACATGGAACAAATCTACTGACTCGTTAGCTATTAATAATGTATTACCACATGCTGGTTTAATTTCCCCGGCCATATCCTTTATGTAATTAATTCATTGTTACGTCAATGTTGCAGAATGTACTTAAAAGTCATGTCTGATATCCTTCATCTATTTCTCAGGGGAAACTACGGGATGATCTGATTCGGTGCAGATTATCTGCAACAATTCACACTTTCAATGCATACATGAAGAGATTGAAAGGACTAGATATCATAGTGGCTGCACGCTAGAGGAAATAATGTAGTATGCATACTCGTTGTCAACTACTTCATTTGGACATTGCTATGACATATATTCACAAACTGAGTGTACTTGAAAAGTTACTATAAACAAATATGATGTTTGTCATGTGAGTAATTGATATTCAATCTATGTGACACTAAACTTTACAGTTTTAAAGATAAGACCTCTATCACGTGTGAATTGGAGCCACATAACACATAAACAACTATTAATGTTTTATCGAATATTTGTAATTCGTACAAAAAACATCACAAAATAGAAATTAATTTCCCAATGACAACTTGAATACTAACCAACAAAAGAATGACTCCAACATAAAGACGGCACTCTTTCCTTTGCAATTAGCTGAGGATTGATTATGGTAATACAACCTCCACAAACATATAGTTATTTATATGTTTGTGCTTGCATTTGTCAATAATAAATATAACTTGTATGAATTATTCTTGAAAATAATGGGAGTTAAGTATGTATTGACTTGTGGCCAAAAGTACGTAATTTTCGAGGGTAAAAATAACTTGTTTAAGATTTTAGAAAGTAACTAAAATCAGTTACATACTGCCTCTCTCACACAGTGAAGAATATCCTTGCGAATATGAAAATTTAAAATTCGCGGCAAATTCGCCGAAAATTATAAGATTGGCCTGGAGAAATACTGAAAAAAGTGAGGCCTTATGAATACTTCCGAAATTCTTACGAATCCTTGCGAATCCTTGCGAATTTCTTACGAACATTACGATTACTTAACAATCAATTTGCCGAATTTCTTGCGAATCCTTTGCGAATGTTACGATGCTTACGAATGCCGTTGCGAATCTTGCGAATGCTTGCGAACGCCTTACGAATGAAACGACTGCACAACGCATGCTTGGCTAATTGCATATACCCATTGCCAATGTTTCTCTTATTCGCCAGTCTCCGCCGAGTCAACTTCTTCTTTAGAAAGTCAAGACGAATGCTAGCAAATCCCTACAAATGTCTTACGATCACTACAAATGCATTGCCATCAATAAGAATGGCTTGCGATTGCTTACGAAAATGTTGCGAAAGCAATGAGACTTTCCTGGCGAATTTTAGGAGCATGTTCCTAATATTCGCAACACCCCATGAACGACCGCGAATGCTTACGAACACCTACGAATGTCTGGCGATCACCTTGTGATCATTGCGAATTGGTGGCGAATTGCATTCGTAAGCCCATTCGCCACCATATTCGCCACTGTGTGAGAGCAGCATACCTGACTGGTTATGGTAAACAGAACAGTGACAGCTTACCATGATAAAATACGATGTTTAATTTGAAAATGTTGTGTGTTGCTCATTTTCTTTCTCGTTAAATAAAGAAAGTATTGTTATTATTATTACTATTATTATTATTATTTATACCGTTAATCAGATATTTCAACTTATTCCATTCGAAATCAGGCGTCCATGAATTCGAACATGAAAAGAAAATTGTAACAAAAGACAAAAATCTTATTTCAAGTTAATTTATATAATTATATAATATTAACGGTTTATTCAATCAATAAGAGTTTTTGTTTATCCTCGCCCTATGGTACAGGGCATTTTGGCGAGCTTTTCAGAAGAAGGTTATGGATGCAGAAGAGTCCGTGAGTAGAAGCCAGCACCCCTCGTCCAAAGTGGTTTAGCATCGATCTGCAGCAGTAGAGTTGAAGTGCGAAGAATTCCAACGCAGATAGTCTGTGGAGTCAGTGGATGATTAGGTTTTCTTTAAGAAGATTAAAATTGCTGTTGAAGATTATTATACGAAGTCGTCTTAGCTAATCAGGAAATAGATGATTAGAAGCGTCCCAAGTAGGTCAATCCGGGTGCACGTGGATTCCATGTTAGTAGTTCACACGTAGTAATGGCTCCTCTGGTACACTCATTAGCCGCGTGAATGTTAGCGACGCATGCCCACCGCCAGTTCGATCTCGTAGGGTTGATTTTACAATGGAGTCAATGGAGTCCCTATCACGCCGAGTGTAGCCAAATCCAACTGTTCATACTGCCCATGTCGGTACAATCGGCTCCTGAGTTATCCACTCAGTCGTACATTAACTTAGATTACGACACGATATACGTCAGGAGTAAATATCTCGGGGTTTATCCAGCATCGGTATCACTGATCAGCGCAGCCCCAATAGTACATCAGTAGTTGCAGTTAGCGGCCCAGTTTAGTTCCACATTAAAACGGAAATAATTTAAAACTGTGTACAGGTGTAGATAAAAATCCCATCTCCTGTATGAAGGGCACAGTTGTTGATCCTCCCGCAGGACGTGTCGACATCGCCTGATAAGCTATGGGTAGAGCTGTAGATGGATACGTCCTGCTGCTCCAATGGTCGGAACGAGAATGTTGATGAACGGTTTATTCAACCGTTGTTATCGTGTATAACGAAATAACTCCAACCTCATAGTGTTTCTGTGTTTGACGTATTTTCATTGGATGAAACACATGCCTTCGTTTTTATTGGATGAAAGACGTATCTCGTCGTTTTCATTGGATGAAACACATGTCTTTGTTTTATTTTGGATAAAACACATGTCGTTGTTTTCATTGGATGAAATACCTGTCGTCGTTTTCATTGGATGAAACACATGTCGTCGTTTTCAGAAAGTTTACACTTGCATAAACTCTTCTTGGATGAGGTACTTATCTTGCACAATAGTCAGAACATTTATTATCTTTCTTTCTACGCATACTCATATTCATGCCGAAAGAAAGTACAAAAACATTGGTAGGTGGAATAAGGAGAGTATGTCTTTTGTTGTTGATTGATTGATTTATTTGTTGAGACATTTTCTGAAACAATAATATGCTCTTGAAAATGCATATACCATTTGCTAATTAAACTGGATTTGTCTGTTAAGCTGAACATTTAGGTTGATCAATCGGTAATTTAATGCTTTTGAATTGTATCATAGCAACATATAGCTCGATATTTCAAGACTTATTTCCGTACGAGAACGACGTTTTTAGCACATTGTATCGTTTATTCGTCCACAAACAATAATTTTTAAGACTCAAGTAGAACCAAACCACCACCACACACCACCACCACCACCACCACCACCACAAACATGCACAAACAAACAGCTGAGAACAAAGGCGGGAAATAGTCTCGAAGAAAGCAACGTTCTGTTCATTTATAAATCGCTGTCATTTTAGGCTTAACCTAGTATAGATATTATATCAGCAAAACTCGATATTTTCCCGTAATTCTGTTAATTATCGCTCGCATCCACCCGCTAGGTAAATACTGAGACGAATACTGTGAATATTGCATTGGCATTATAACATAAAATAACAGCACATAATTTTATTCAGCATTAAACCACAATACAATAGTTTATAGCCTACATATAAATCTGAAAATACAAAAGTCTGTCTCTCCCTTTCATGGTGACTTATATCCGTCATCAATATATAATACGTTTTACATGGAGGAAAGTAAATATGTATGTTTTATATTAACAACACTTCTTTTTATATATTTGTAATTAAAACATATCGTCATAAATTCATGTTCATTAAATAGCATTGCCATATATGTGTATATCACTCACACTCAAATATATCAAGTTCACCCACTTTCGTGATACATGCACATTAATTATTTTTGAATGCGTTTTTTAAAGGCATAATATAAATATTTACTTAATTGTTCCAATTTATTTTTAGATTGCTTTAACATAAGAGAGTCTAATGTATTAAGTGTTGGCCATCTGCAGAAATATCTAGGCAGAAATCTTGTTCTTAGTTCAGAGTAAAACGGGCACACAAGCAGAAAATGGTACTCATTCTCAATAACTCGCATATTGCAAAAAATGCAAACCCTTTCATTGCGTTCAATATTATTATGTCTACCTGTTTCGATAGCAAATGCATGTGCAGATATTCTAAATTTCGTTAAAGCAATTCGGAATTTAGGAGTAGTAATTGTCCTTAAATACAGTTCATAGTTAAATTTAAATTTAAATCTACTATATGTCAATAGTCTCCTAGAATTATTGATAGATCCAAACCAAGACTGCTTGTATTGATCTAAAATTCTGAGTTTAATTTGATCGTAAGGGATATCGATCGTAAGTTGACTATGCCAAACATCCGAAAACCCAAGATTTTTTAATTATCTGCCAGGCCAAGTTCATGCGATTAAACCTGTGATTATTATTGTGTTCGCATTCTAGTTTTATCATGATGTAAGTTTTATAAATCAAGGAATCGCGTTTGGTAAGCACTTTAACCCAGTATTTCAGCATTCTCAGTTTCCTGTATATTGTTAAAGGGTAACGACCTAGCTCACGGTATAAACCTTCTAAATGTGTCGATTTTCTGACACATAAAATGTTTCTGCAAAATGTATTATGAACAATTTCTACGTTAGGAGCTTCATGGAAACCCACACTTCACATGCATAATTTAAAATAGACCCAACAAGAGAGTCAAATAATTTACACTTCTCATTGATTGGGATTGTTATTTGATTAAATACATTATATAATTTATGTAATGAGTATGACGCATGCTGAGCTAAATTCTGTTGGGTTCTTGACCAGTTACCGTTTTTGAAAATTCCACTCCTAAATATTTAAATGATGAAACTATTTCTAACTGAATTCCATTCAAAACAAATACAGGATTTGAGGGTCTGCCATTTTCGAAGATCATTATTTTTGTCTTAATTGTGTTAATTTTAAGTCCCCAAACATTACAATAATTTTGCAGGTCATTTAACATACTCTGTAAAGATTCTACCGATTGAGAAAAGATCACTGAATCGTCTGCGTATAATAAAATGAATACCTTTAGTTCGTCTATACTAAATATATCACTGCTACCTGTGTTGATACTATTAGATAGATCATTAATGAAAAACATGAACATTATCGGAGACAATGGGTATGGGTCCCCTTGTTTTAAACCGTTATTTGAAACGAAAAGTTCAGATATAGTATTTTTATATTTGATAGAACATTTGACCGACGAATATATTGACTGTAGTGTTTTTCAACATTCTCGGGCTTATATTTTCTTGAGTAAGTTTATGCCACAATAAATACCTATCGACGGTGTCAAAAGCTTTTTCGAAGTCTATAAAAGCACAATAAAGCTTTCTTCCTTTTGTATTGAATGAAAAATGAAAATATTATCTACTTTAGATTTAGCTTTTTGAAATCCAAATTGGTTATCGTCAATTTTATCATGCAATTCTGACCACTTTTTTATGCGGTTTAATAAAACATTATAGACGGCAAGTGGATGGCGTAAATGATTTGTATTGCGACGCACAATGCTTCATATAAAATGTTCGCAGTCTATCAACGTTATTATTGTATTACCGGAATATATTATATTGCTGTCATTACCTCGTTTTAGCCAAAGGGTTTTTAGCATTAAAATAAGCAGTTTTAATAATAAGTACATGCATTATGTATCATTAGAACTGGAATTTTTAGTGGTAAATAAAAAAATACATTAGTTTTGATAATCGGTTGAGAAATAACTCTTCTACAGCCAAAATGCTCTTTTGGTGGTGGCGTTATTTCTGTGTAAACTTTCTTTTTAAACTCACGAATATGAATGTTTTCATAAAATTTCCATTGGAAAATTCTGAAAAAAGTTGAGAAGAAAATGGAAAAAAATAAATGGTTCTTGTCTCGCTGTAGTCACTGGGTTTCTTCGGTGACTTCTTAGACAAGCCACTTCCTTTAATTCCATTAGGAACGTAAACCGGACGGTTCCATTAAATAACCATATGATATTAAGATGATATTAAGTATTCGATATTAAGAATTTGGCATGGTTCTCGGATTACTATGTATCCTTTTCCTCTCTCTAGAGAGACTCGAAATACCCTAAGACAATGTTTTAATGAGCCGTTAAACAATAAATATTTCAATTCAATAAATTCCCACCCTCAACGCGATACTGTTTTATCGTGTTCTTTATTGGTGTATAGTTAAAATGGTTACGCATTCATCCCATAAAATGTTTCATTTTATTATGGAAACAAATTACAAATAGACAACAAACCATGTTAAAGGCTATTGGACGCGTTAATGGTAATTAAAACTACTGGATGGAAGACGACAGACAATGAACTTTTATGACTTATTTGAAAGCATTGTATTGTTTAACAATCAATCCACTTCAAGTGAGACACTTTATGTGTCCCCCGACAGTCTATCGGAGTAACATTGCATGCCGATATGGTTTATCGCTAACTAAGGATGTGGTGATGGTATCGTGGAATGTGTAACCTAATAAAGATGGATATACTGGGGAAAGTGTTTTCTCCAAATGATATTTTCAGTACAAGGAGGTAAGCAAACATATCACTTTCTTATTTACTTTCTATAAGAGCATTTTCTAAAGTAGCCTTTGGAACTATTCGTCTATATCGTAATTGCAGTTTAAGTGTTATCAAAATGTTATTCATTTTTCATCCAGTTAATAGGGTCGTCCTTGGCCGAGTGGTTAACGTCTCTGACTTGAAATCACTTGCCCCTCACCGCTGTAGGTTCGATCCCTCAGGGGCCTAGGAATCTTTATGTGAGGAAGCTATCCAGCTGGCTTGCGGAACGTCGGTGGTTCTACCCAGGTGCCCGCCCGTGCACGAAAACTGCCCGGAGGGGCACCTGGGGTCTTCCTCCACCAATGGAAGCTGGAAAGTCGCCATATGACCTTAGCTGTTGGTGCGACTATAAAATCCAATTCAATCAATCAATCATCCAGTTAACTGTTTAGATAGTCAAAACATTCGTTGATACATTGAAATCAAACATAGTTCATCAGAAGAGATTGATTGTGTTTAGCAGCTGATGCTTTCAAAGCGCATTACTGTTTGTCTAAATGTAAACTATGACTTGATGATTATGTACTAGTTTTACACGTACAGAATACATTTATATTCAATAAAAACAGTATGTAGAACTCACCAGTTAAAGATAATGTTTTTGCTTTTCTACTGCAAAAACCATACATTTTGAGAAATTTTGTCTTTTTAAAAAAAAAAAAAAAAAAAAACACGAACCGCGGCACAATTATGTTTTGTTGTATTATCTTATAATATTTGCTAAAAATACAGATTTAAAAACAATATATATTCAACGGATTTTTTTTCTTTTCAAAATGTCTGTTTTTCTGCAAACTTCTGCATTTTTTCCCCGAGGCTCTGTAAGACAGTAAAGGTAGTATTACGATCTAGTTCGCCTATATCATGTCTTTTTCTTTATATGATCCTATACATTGAGCTTCAATACATAAATGAATAATAAAATTCGATTTTTGTGATTAAACTTCTTCGTTTTTGTACAGAAAGTGTAGGCGATTTGCGAAAAATGTAATAGGGTCAAATACTTACCTTAAGATATTTAAAAAAAAATCCGCGAGATATTGTTTTTAAAATTAAAATATGTGTAGCAAAGACAATTGTAAGTATGTCTTAAATTTAAATGTAAAATCTATTCATGGGAAGAAATCTGTAGGTCCTTAAACAAATACACCATATTATTTTTGTGTTTGCATTTATAGTATTGGATGTTCAAACGCACTGGCAATTTTTTTTTCCGAAATCCGATTGTTTGGCGTTTCAATTAAATACTGAGTGCATAACATGTCGCAAATCCAGTCATGTGAAGTTAAACCGTAAAGAAACATGAGTCATTACGTTTCATTCCAGTGCTTTCATGAGTAAAACTGTAAAAAAAACACAGAAATGCGGTTGAAATTGGTTAAACGGTATTGAAAATTTGACTTTTGCAACGGTACTCCAGTCGTTTAACGGTCGCATATCATGTTTAACGGCTGGCTGACGCGTCGTCATTACACAAAATTCGCGACCAGTAAACACAAAATTTCAATACAGATAACCTTATAATTGTTACGCCGTAAACACTTCTTGTAATAGTCGGCGATATGTAAAGTACTTGTTTAATCTATTTTGGATATTACTTGCTATGTTGGGCCTCATTTTTCACAGAACGTATTCTTCCCACGTGTGAAAAATGCGAACGCTGGCACTTGTCTATACCACTTAACGCTATGTTAGGAAGTATATGCCTCCTTCGAGAGTCTGTTACCGTAATATAGACCATATTGAATTCTTACGTTATATTATGACATAGGATCTAATCATGCATATTAACCACCTCTGCGTTATAATTATACATTTTTGTGATAAAGTGCATGAGCACCAGGCCTAATAGGTGTAATAACACTAAATGAGCCGGATGTGCTCGCCTTTTGCAGTCGAAAGTAGTTCTGTATTAAAGAGTGCTAATCTTTTTTTTCTTTAAAAACTTTTTTTAGTTCAATTTCCTGTTAATTTTTAGCTGTAACTGTATTCTGGACATGTTGTTGATATTTGAACAGGGAGCTCATCATGTTTTTGACAGTTTTTGGTATAAATTTCAGAAGTGAAAGTAGACAGGGTACGAAGCTGCAAGGGGTAAAATAGCTTTGACCTTTGACCCGGTGTTAGTATACAACTGAATAAATGTTTCTTAGAAGGTATTAAACCCCCTATTTCCTTGTTGATGTTTAACAGCAGACATGTTTATTTGCATGATAAAGTAAGTTTCCCATAATTCTAATCAAGTTTGAGTTTTTAACAGGTTGTCAACATTCTAACTTTACTATGGAAGGGGCATGGAGACTTATTTACGCTATTATGACCTATAAGGAGAAATCATGTATTTTTCAGAATTGCATAAAAAATGATTTTTTAGGCATTTGTTTTGTTTAAATAGGTGAGTTGAACTCAGAAACCGAGAAAACAAAATCATTTTCAGAATGTTAGACTATTTTAGAGTGTTTTTGGTAACTTTTCCTTAAAATTTCTGATTTTCTCTAAAAATTTGATATTTTTCATTTTTATGAATTTAAGTTAAAGATATATGGCAAAATATGTGAGATACATACTCAGGATGCGAAACAAAGCTATCAGAGTTTATTTGATGACAAAATGTTGAACGGTTGCTGAGATATTGCATTTTTTATTATTTCTTAATTTCGCGACAAAATCGTCTTGATTTAGTGCATGGTCAAGCGCAGGTAAATCGCAATAATTTCAAGACAAAGTCATTCGGCGGGCATTGCGAAACAAGTCAAAATGTTCTTCTATTAAGTTGTTGGATTGAATCGACCAGTTTAATTAAAAAACATGACACAGAATTGTTACATTTAGGTTTAATTACACTAAATCAGCCGGATGTGCTCGCCTGGTGCAGTCGAAAGTAGTTCTGTATTAAAGATCGCTAATCCTTTTTACCTTTAAGAACTTTTTTTGTGCAATTTCTGTTATTTTTTGGCTGTAACTGTATTCTGGACATGCTGTTGATATTTGAAAAGAAAGCTCATCATGTTTTTGACAGTTTTTGGTATAAATTTCAGAAGTGAAAGTAGACAGGGTACGAAACTGCAAGGGGTTAAAAAGCTTGGACCTTTGACCTGGTGTTAGTAAACAACTGAATAAATGTTTCTTAGAAGGTATTAAACCCACTATTTCCTTGTTTATGTTGAATAGCAGACATGTTTATTTGCATGATAAAGTAAGTTTACCAGAATTCTAATCAGGTTTGAGTTTTTAACAGGTTGTCAACATTCTAACTTTACTATGGAAGGGGCATGGAGAATTATTTACGCTATTATAACCTATAATATTCATCAAACTTTTTGAGCACAAGAATCGGACACGACTCAAAATCTCATTTTTTTAAATTCCAAATAAAAACAATTTTACAAGCAAATTACTATATTTACTTACAGAAATGAGTCATTTTAAAGGTAATTTAAAAGAAAATGTCTGAAAATCACAATGTTTACCCATACTTTTGTGTTGATAGGGTTTGCCAAAAAATGAGATGAGATTTTGAGTCTGAGTTTGATTCTTGTGATAAAAAATTTAGGCCTGATCATGTTTTCACATATGCATGCACATATATTTTAAGCAAAGTTGTTCGAACGAACATGACAACACGTAACTTCAAGACACTACTTGAAAGGAAACGCACACATGTTAGTAAGTATACGTCATTAAAATAGGTACGCTATTTTTCTAGGTACGTCATTCGGCTGGGTACGTCAATCAGTTGGATACATCATTCAGTTGGATACGTCATTCAGCTGGATACATCATTCAGCTATGTACGTCATTTATCTGGATATGTCATTCAGCTGGGTACGTCATTGTGTACGTCATTCAGCTGGAACGTCATATATCTGGGTACGTCATTCACTAGGTACGTCATTCATGTATGCACGTCATTCAGCTAGGTACGTCCTGGTTACAGCATTCAACTGGGTACGTCATTCAGAACAAGTTAGTGCATAGTACGAAAGGTTTGATCATTGCAATTTTATTAATTAATATGTGACGGTGTTTATTTTGTGTGGGTTATAATGAAACTCCGACAAATTCAAACACACACATTATACTTGGAATTATTAAAGTAATACCCGATAATCATACTTATCTTTTCGTCTGATTCGAATACACTATCCTGTGCTCGCTGCGTACAACTAACCCAGGAGCGAAAATACCCCAGGAGCGATTATGTTTTATGAAGCATTTACTATCCTTTTTATTAAAACACCTTTTTTGTTATTTTGATCAATGGATTTATCAATATCGATTTATTTCCACACATAACACACACTATTCAAGTATTACTGAAGATGCATAATTCGTACATGAACTGGATTTTAAAGTCACACCAACAGCTAAGGTCATATGGCAACTTTCCAGCTTATTTATTTACGAAGAAAGACCCCAGATGCCCCTCCGGGCAATTACGAGCTCTTGCGGGCACGGGCGGGCACGGGCGGGCTCCTGGGCTCCTGGGTAGAACCACCAACATTCCGCAAACCAGCTCGATAGGTTCCTCCCATAGGTCCCATGAGGGCTCGAATCCACAGAGGTAAGGAGCAAGCGATTTAAGTAAGAGATTCTAACAACTTGGCCTCGAACGCCCCTAATTCGTAAACAATGTATACTTTTAATAGAACATAATCATACATCGGGTCGACATTCCAAAACATTGACTAGTAAATACAAAAGATAATAGCATACCTAAAAGTGTTTAAAGCAAAAACAGACATTACAGTGACAGTATATAAGAATCGACTGCCGAACTTAGCGTGAATCCAAGCATCGGTATAGTGTACCGTCTAAAAGTATAAATCATGCATAAAGTCAATACCTGCGGCTTCACTGACTCTAAATAATGATTAGTATTGAAGATCGTATTATTTATCCCCTCAAGCAACGCATCTAAGTATATGGTTAGGATAGATACGTTAATATACGAGACGTGGTTTTGTCAATACCGCCAAGTGTAAGAAGTTTGGTCGTAGAAGTAGAACGACGTTCTTTTTAGATTTTGTCGAGCTTAGTTTGATTAATCGTTATTTAACGTTTTCGAAATAGACCATAGCACTACTGTTCAATACTTGAAGACTATTTGCTTACGAGAACGAGGTGTTTTAGCACACGGTATCGTTTATTCGACTTAACTGGAATATAATCCGAGTTTTAATCAAATACCTACTGTGAGAAGCTTGCAGTAAATCCTCTTGACTTACAGTGTGGATCCCAATGCCGCCACATCCCACACCCTCCTATCTCCACAACCACCACCACTACCATCAATACTACCACAGACAGCTGAGAACAAATGCGGGAAGTATAGTCCCGTTAGAAACAACACCAGTGTTCTATGCATATATAAATCTCTGTCTTGAAGCTTAACCTAGATATTACATTAGCAAAACTCGCGGTCTGTTCCCGTAATTCCGTTAATTATCGCTCGCAGCCACCCGCTAGGTTTATACTGAGACCGAATATTGCACTGACATTCTAGATGGCAATTAAGTAGCCGACGGAATTAATTGTTATTGCGAAGCACAATATTACTCATCCTCTAGTATGTAAAGCGTCCGTGGCCAATTACGTGTAACTTTATACGTGTCTTACTAAATACTGCTGTCATTAACTTAAAAAAAAATTCTGCTGTCTTTTGCACACTTCTAGTGGCAGTTCTTATTGAAAACATTTTATTGTGTATTAGCGAGATTCTTGATAGTCTATCGGAGCAACATTTCATGTCAATACTGTTTATCGCGCTAACTAATGCTGTGGTAATAATATCTTGGAATTTGAAACCTAAACAAACTGGTTAATGCTATGAAAAGTGCTTGCTCCAAATAGTGTTTTAATAGGAGGTAAACAAAATAACACCTTTTGATTTACTTTCGATAAGATCATTTTCTAGTGCAGCCTTTGGAACTGTTTGTGTCAATCGTTATTTTGCAGTTTAAGGGTTTCTTCCTGCCAATAGTTAATGTCTTCTATTTCTACTATCGGCGTATCATTATTTAAAAATAAGTAAAAAAATCGAATAGGATACGCAGATTTTACAGAACACAGTAAACCCACAAACATGCAAAAAGACAACCATGAATGGCAATGCTAATAAGGAAAAAAGGCATAAGATGACACAAACAAAAAAAGAGCTGACAATAGGACTACCGCATTGGAACGGTCAGTGGCAAAAAAGGCCGCTGGAGGTTTAAACTTAAGGCACAATAATTCTGTCAAGTATATGTCTTTCCCCGCGAGTTTAATCAAGAGTTAGTTGTTTGTTGTAAATATTCGTGAAAAATAGTTTATTCGTGTATTGCAATATCGTTCCAAATGAGACTGTGAAGAAAGTAGAATGATATTCTGATAAACTATAATATAAAATGTTATATATATCGAACGCGGCCGAGGCTTTATAGTAGGGCGGCCGCCTTTTATGTTGGATGCTGTGGTTCGATCAGTGGCCGTTTCACACAAAAACTAGTACTATAGGTATCAGTTATTGACATGCTCTACCATAGATATACAATTAAGTAATGTGATTAGCTATCAAATATAAATTATAGTTCGATATGTCTACGTGTCTGTGTGTCCGTCTATCCGTAAGTACAAGTAAATTCCCTTCCCTCCCTCCATTTTGCTCGCCAGCCCGCCTCCCGTTCATCCGTCAATCCATCTACCAGCAGTCAGTCTATCCACCCATCCATGTTTAATTTGTAAGAACGCATTACGACCGCTTAATTATATAATAAACTTTGTCATTACTGGTTTTACGACATATTGGCATATTGGCATAAGCTATTTAATGAAATAACAAGCTATATAATGCGACTGTGATATTGTTTTAATTAATCGACAATAACATAGAGAACAGCATTTTAGGCGATGGCAATCTGGTCTGATAGGCATTATAGAAACGTGTTGTCGGATTGGAAGTTATAGAAAAGTGGTATAGGACTGGAAGTGATAAAACAAGAAATGTGATATTTGAGGCATAGAACAGTGGTATAGAACAGCGGTGAGGTATTTAACTTTATAGAAAACGTTTTGTTGGATTGGTAGTTGTAGAAAAGTGTTATCGGATTGGAAGTTATAAAATTGTGTAGCCGGATTGGAAGTTCTAGAAAAGTGTAATCGGATTGGAAGTTTTAAGCGCCGTAAATCTTGTCATATATCATGTAATGCTATTATGTATCTTTAAATAAGTTGTGATCGAACAATCTGACCGAGACAGTCTGCTATTCTGAGGTTTCCTGTCAAATTTTCCAAACTGATCAGTTTGGTCAGTATTGAACTTTTTTTTTCTCAGAACGTGCAGGTAAAATCACTTTGTCATTTGCGGCGGATAAAATGCCTAGCTTAGTAGAGGTAGTCATGTACAAACACACCTTTTGTGTGCGTCTTCCCTGAGCTTAACCTAGCAATGTATGCCAGCGCGCTGCTTCTTAATAGATTGGTTGACACCAACTCCAAACAAATAGTTCAGTCGCCAAAAACAATGATATCATTATTTCAGACGAACGACGGCGTGACGTAGACGAAATCTACTTCGGGAAATAAAACAGTATTTTTAATGCTACATTTCCTGTTCTATTTTTATATCTACTTATACATACATGTACTAATATTTTGCACACACTGCACACTTAATTTCACATAATATTCCATAAAAATCCCAAGATGTTTTGTAAGAAAAGGTTCCAGTTAGTTAGAGAAAGAACACAACTGTGATGTTGTAGACTTTTTATGTGTCTCAACTTATTCGTTTTTTTAGAGCTTGTACTCGAGTTGAGGAATTTAATATTCGTAATATTTGTATAACTAAAAAGCTACTCCATCAGGGCTACCGTTACCATAAACATCGTAAAACCTTTGCAAAAGTTTATTATCGTAACCGTGATCTTCTTTTCAAATATAAAAGTAAATTAAGAACTCTTCTGCGACAAGAACTATCACAACCTGACTTCTATGGTGACGTGTTTTACAAACTTCGTAAGATCCTTGGTCATGATCACTTTCATACTATCTTTGTTAAACTTGTTAAAAGGTTTGTCAAAAGAGGTTATGACCATTTAATTTTGCAATGTACGGTATGCTTGGTGATGGACCCATTTACAGTTCGCCACCGGTCGCGATGACCGGACAGGTTGTCGACCCTATGATGACGTCTACATAAAGCCCAAAAGGACGGTGACGTTTCAGGTTTGTCTGCACTCTTGTCTTCTCGTGCCCTCAATGGTTTATTCTCTTGTTGCTCTGGCTTCTGCCAAGTCAATGAGTACCTTCTTTGAGGCTTTCTAGGCTATTGTTGTTTGTATTTATATATATACACCAGCATATTTGTGTTTTACTTATATTGCCTTCTAATGCTGCCTTGTTGGCTAGATAATAGATCATGGCGATGATTACTTTATTTACACGGTCCCGTTATGTTGGGATGACAGTAGGGTAAGTGTGAGTTTTGATGCACCCTAAAACCTGGTTTAAACCCCCAGTGGACTTTTCACCACTGGTCGTTCCAAGGCGGTAGCCCTATTGTCAACCATATTTGGGTTTGTGACGTCATATGCCTTTATTCTTTATTAACATTGCCATTGACGTTAGTCTTTTTGCCTGTCTTTGGGTTTATTGTGTTCTGTGAAAGCTGTATTTCCTGTTCGACTTTGTAACACGAAATTCATAAATATTGCCCCTTTAAAAATTGAGCCATTTCAGTACTGTATTTAAAGTAAAGAGTTTGCAAAATTTGCATCCTAAGTTTGCTCACATGCTTGAGCCAAACGCGTACTCTGTCAATCATGAAACGTTGAAGGAATACTATTTGCTGTGTTTGTTGTGTTTCAGTCTTTTTTCTGAAAGGAAAGGTCTTACGTAGCCATGTACCGATTCGATTAACAGCAGTATATTGTACAAACAATATATAGCGGAAATCCCCGACTTGCTTTTCGTTTTCGTTTCAGTATATATACTAAACATTTGACCTTTCATTGCATCACAAACAAGTGGTATATTTTGTATTATAAGGTTAACGACTTGATCATGTGATCCAGCTGTACAAAGAATGTTGTTTCTTTTGTGTTATACAGTAGGAACGCCACGGACCTATAACATATCAGTTCTGTTCGCATTTTAACTCCGCGAACATGGACTATTTCTTTGTATTTTACGGACTATTTTACGAATTTTTAACTAAAACAGACGCCATTTTTTTACACCCGAAATTGGGCGCGCTACGTCGGCGAGCACTACGGGTACCTATGGAGTCTAACAACACGCGTACAGTGTTTCATACCGTAGATTATGTAAAAACTAATACCTTACCGGACGAAATAACGTCCCATTATGTGTCAACACGATGCAGTGTTGGTGACTGACAGGTCACCGTGACATAACTTGACACGTGAAATTGACATGTTGTTGCAAGTTGGATTTGGGATTATTGTCTGCTGCTGGAGGTCCATGATCAAGGTATTTGTTTTGTCATTAAAATGTGTTTGTTAATAAACAGTACACACCCCTTTTAGATCGTGCATATTTAGACATTGGCCAAATACAGTGCCTAAAAAAGTAGTGTATAGTGTATAATAGAAAGTTCATAATCACTATTAGTGTACTCCGATCTTTCCAGTAACTGGATGTACTGTAGAACGTTTCGTGGAATAAAACAATTGCTAGTAGAAATGCTATCAATGTCCCCCGCACCCCGCCCCCACCCAAGTACGGTAGATGGGGGTGTGGGGGTAGATGGAGCTTGCATACCGAAAACAAGGAGGGGGTAAGAAAACTAGAAACCCCCTCCACCCCCACCCCTCAGATGCATGAATGTAAATAGTTAGCGTTGTCTCTATATCGTTATGTTATCCCCATTTTCTCGCACATTCGTGAATACATAACCCGATACAACTGCCATTGAAACAATGTAATCTGCCATTTGACTGAAATCGGTCAGATTCATATTTATGTACAGTAAAGTTTTGAGGCAAGGAAGTGATTTTGAATTTACATTTATTTACATTCTGTTGCGAAAAAAAACAACGCAATTTCGAGAAATTACATTTCACTTAAAAGCCTTTAAGGCGGTGTAGCTACTACGCTTGCCTCCAGTGTGTCTCAAAAGAAATGACTATTCCATGGGCTAGAAATATGCTGTGAAAGTGGAACAATGTTTTTAACGGATCTCCAGTTGGGCTACATTATATTTTACATGTATAATGAATGATGAGAGATGTTTTTATTACATTAACAGTGTTATTGAGCACAAGTAGTATTCATGCTTTATTCATTTTAGTTATTTTATCTTTTCTTTTTTAAATATGTTACATTATGTATAACAAAGGATAAACTATGTCTGTTTGATCATTGACATTGGATTGATGTTGTTTTCAGAGAGGTCTCAAATGTGAATCGTGCCGTTGAGCAGCTCTAAGTGAATTGATACTGACGACTTCAGAATGTCAAGCCGTATTAAATGCCATTGGATCATATGGAGGTAAGAGCCTTTTTAAAAATTGTTTGCACTTGTGTAGTTCTTTAAATGGAACTTGTGTTATGCTTGCACGGTGCTGTTCAAAGTTAGAGTAAAAATATTTCAGTGATATTTCAGTGCAGCGTGATTGTCATATGAGCTCGTGTAAACTACATGTACTGGATACATGCGAAAACAAGTTGTGTTAAAGGGACACTAGGCAGTCTTTATTTGTTTAAAACTTCTGGAGTTCGGTTAATTTTTCTGCATAGTTTGCATTTGTGCATCATTAATATTATTTATTAGAATAGTTCAGAAGAAATTGTTTTACACATTACTTACTGTTGATAATAGTGCACCTATAATAATTTATTTAACTTTTAATGCAAGCAGGTTTAAATTTAACATGTTACCAGGTTAACAAATGGAGATGCTAATGTTAAAGCTTGATAAATACTTCAAGATTGCCGTGTGTCCCTTTAACATCATCTAATTGGTCTATGTGATGGGTCTCCAATTTATTAAAGGGACACAGAGCAAATTTCCAATCTTGTGTCTGTTTTACACATTTTCACATCAGAACAGACCACACATCTACAAAAGTGTCTTCTCAACTGCCCTATTTAATCATGTTTTATTTCTAAAACTAGCGGCATCACCAGGTTTTGAGAGAGAAAATAAATAGTTGTATATTAATTTTTTCTCCCCATGTAAAATGACCTTACTAAGTCATTAAATTAAAATATCCTATGAACAAAACGTGTAAAATTTAACAATTTTCGATTTTTGGCCAGACTTGTATTTTATTCCCCTTCTAGTAAAAATGGCTTATAGAACATTGCACCCTCTGTCAGATTTAACTTTCCTTATAATAGATTCTTGCTGTACTGTTGGGTAAAACATACATTAAAATGGTTCTATAATCATGTCAGTTCAATCATATACAGTACTCGTATGATACACAATATAATATGTATTGACCCTTTACTTGATGTGCCATTTACTCAGTTTTGGTCAAGGGACGTTTATAGCATATCGGCTTTGAATCCAGTGAACACGGATTCAATTCTTACTGGCGCCACTGGGTTACTTCGATGTGTCCTGCTAGCCTCGTTCGTCTGATTGGAACGTAAACCGGGTGGTCCTGTGTATCGGAGTATGTCCTCCCTCCAAGCACGTTAAAGAACCATAGGTATCTAATCGGTAGTAAGCGTAGGGCAGGGTTCCTGGATGCCTATGTATCTTTCCTCCTCTCTTTCGGGCGGTTCGAAATAACCTAAACAGCGTGTTGATGAGGCGTTAAACAATAATTAAATTTTAAACTGTCCCATTCCCCTAAATATGCCCTAGATCCCTCTCGCAACACCTGATTCAAATTGAATACTCTGCTCGACTTATATTAACTTTTTATTCTATGTCTTTCTTTTCTTTCAGTCTGCACGTCATGTGGAAGAAGACTCCATGTACACCACTGGCCAGAGTCAATGCTGAAGTTTATGTTCGCTCAATTTTTTGCTTAATAAAGTATACATATGAACTAAAATATTGTCTTTATAATTATGTCTTCCACCACAAAGTGGTAGGTGAGACAGATTAGATTTGGCCTTTCCGTTCGTCTGTCACAAATCTTGTCTGCGCTACTTGTTGGATTTTGACGAAACTTTGTACAAACTCTTTATTACTTTCTCTGAAGCTAATTTCATAAAACTTCATACTTTAAATGCCTTTGGTGAAATGATAATCCCTGTTTATTTTGAAGTCAGTAGTTGAAAGGTCCGTTACCATGACTGGAAAATGAAAAGTATTGCCCACACAGTTTTTCCTCTTACCTAAAGCAAATTTCATGAAACTTCATTGTTGGACAGTGGAAAGAGGATGATCGTTTGATTTTTAGGTAAAAGGTCAAGTTCCCTGCAGATATCCACTATCCAAGGATAAGCATATGTTATAACACACATGTTATAATATTAATGGTATAATATATGAATATTTTCTTGCACAATGTTGAATCCAGTAAAACAAGTGGTTTTGTTCACCGATACTGTCGCCTGTGAACCAAACCACTTGTTGTTAAATTACAGGATTTAACAGTGTGTAAGACATATTCCGATCATCCATTTTTTTTTAAATCATAAATTAAAAAAAATATATATATTAAAACAAACAAAACATGCTATTTGATGAAAACAGACGTATTCAAATTTTCAAAATACATGTAGCAAACAAACATGTATTTTTTTTCCAGGAAATAATACTTCTATGAATATAGTATATATGTTCAGGGAAATGTTTAATATGTCTGTTTTCAAATACTACAAATCGTAACGCACCGCACATGTATATTCAGTATTTACTTTCAATATAGTAGTGAGTATGACTGCGTTCTGGGACCATATAAATATAAAAGAATAATATATATAAATAAATATACATATAACTATATATGCCCTATAAATATAAACGACCCGCACTTTTTGGATTCACGCGTACAGTGTTTCACAACACCACAAATCTGGCAAGTGCTCCATTGACACAATGTCATGTCCACGTTTATGTTATGAAATCTTCGAGTCTACACATAATCATGTTTGTTACCGACAGTAGCATGTATGTTACTCGTCAGTCATTTATTTACTTGGTTAAAGGGACACATACCAATCTTGCTTTCTTTAAAACTCGAGTCGCCCCCTCAGTTTTAAACGAACAGTTAAAAGAATATACTTCTTTCTGCCTGTTAAACTTATATTAGTTTATCGCTTTTTCTGGTTTCGAAAATTAACTCTGCAACGTATGTTGCCGCCATCATGATTTCATTTTCCGATATACCGTTGCAACATTGTTTGTTAAAATAAATTGGCCTCTCTGACATAAACCCAAAGCATGTATAGATAAAAAAATTAGTGTAAAATACATGAACACATACATTTTAAATATATGTGTTTACATAACGAAATTATATAATTGTTTCTGTAGCCGGTCGTCTTTCCTTAATGAATATGAATGTTGCCGTCTTTGGGTCGGACGGTCCTGTTACTTAATAAGTACTTGTCTCCGTTTATTGAAATTCTACATATATACAGAGGAGAGATGTATCTATATGATTTTGTTATTATGCTCGCTTCTAAAATGACGAAATAAATCGATTTGAATAAAAGGCGCATTCTCAGCAATACACAACGTAGTGTGTGTAAGGGTTGGAGGGGGGAAACCCACGGGGTTGGAGGGATACTACCGTAATGTTGCTCTCATAAATACTGTTAACATACTACATCAATAATATAACAACTACTGAACAATGCTGAAATCGATTTATCTTTATAAATGAATTCATAATTCCACAATTTTATTCCGTGCGAAGATCGATTTGGAACGTCGATTCGGCGTATTTAAACGATTACGGTGTACTTTGTTAATTTTCGGGGGAAAAAAATACTTGCCTCCGATTTTTTTTATATTTTACATATCTACAGAGGAAAGATGTATTTACGCGTACATGCTTTTGTTTTTTTCTCTCGCTTCTAAAATGATGAAATAAATCGAATTTGATTAAAACTGTGCATTAGCAGCCTAATCAATACGGTATGGAGGGTGGTGGGGTGGAATGAGGGGCGGGGCTGCAGGGATACTACCGTAATGGTGTCCTTGAGAAAAACGGTGAACATTCTACTCTAATAATTTATTAAATACAGAACAATGTTGAAATCAATATATCTCTTAAAAAGGATTTCATAATTTCATGGTTTTATATCCCGCGTGTACATTAACTTCGAAAGGCGATTGTTCATATTTTAGCGAACACGGTGTACTTTGTTATTTTTGGGGAAAAAAAGTACTTTTTTCTGATTGACTTTAAATTTTGGGTTTTAATAGTAGACATGTCAATGAACACTTTCGTGAAAAAAAAATCATTCTCGCTGTTAAAACTTTTTTTTTTGCATTTTTTTCGGATTCAGAAAATTAGCACTGCAACAAATATTTTCACAATCCTCATTTCCTTTCCCGACGTACCCACTAGCGGATCCAGGGGAGGGCGCACCCGGCGCACCCGGCGCGCGCCCCCCCCCCCCCCCTAAAAATTCCGGATCATACATGTATGTCCATGTTACTGTAGATAAAATATCAAACAATTTCGATGCACGCCCTCAGTATAAAAAAAATTCTCGCTCGCTTCGCTCGCTCTACGCACAATGACTAATGAGTGGTTTAATTAACACATTGTTAAATCCTTTTATTTGAAAACGGACTTTTTTATTCATACATGTATGTCCATGTTACTGTAGATAAAATATCAAACAATTTCGATGCACGCCCTCAGTATAATTTTTTTTTTCGCTCGCTCGACGCATAATGGCTAATGAGTGGTTTAATTAACACATTGTTAAATCCTTTTATTTGAAAACGGACTTTTTTTTATTCATACATGTATGTCCATGTTACTGTAGATAAAATATCAAACAATTTCGATGCACGCCCTCAGCATAAAAAAAATTCTCGCTCGCTTCGCTCGCTCTACGCATAATGACTAATGAGTGGTTTAATTAACACATTGTTAAATCCTTATTTCAAAACAGATTTTTTTTTTCACACATGTATGTCCATGTTACTGTAGATAAAATATCAAACAATTTCGATGCACGCCCATAGTATACTTTTTGTTTTCGCTCGCTTCGCTCGCTCGACGCATAATGGCTAATGAGTGGTTTAATTAACACATTGTTAAGTCCATTTATTTGAAAACGTACTTTTTTTATTCATACATGTATGTCCATGTTACTGTAGATAAAATATCAAACAATTTCGATGCACGCCCTCAGTAAAACAATTTTTTTTCGCTCGCTTCGCTCGCTCGACGCATAATGGCTAATGAGTGGTTTAATTTACACATTGTTAACTCCTTTTCTTTGAAAACGGACTTTTTTACCCTATCAATGCACTACCGCAACCGTTTTATGAGGCTAGAAACGGACCCGAAAATTGACCAAAATCTTACGCCCCCCCTAAGCTGAAATCCTGGATCCGCCCCTGGTACCGTTACAATTTTGTTTGTTAAAACCTATTCTGAGCACTCCGGCATAAACCAAAAGCATGTATAGATCAGAAATTTAATCTGGAATGCATGGATACATACATTTGAAATATATGTATTGAAATAATGGAATTATTTCATTTATTGTGTACCCGGTCGCGTCTGTAAATGTATATGCATTATGCCGTCTTTGAGTCCGTGGGTCATGTTAGTTAATTTTGGGGGGAAAAAAGTACTTGTCTCCGATTTCATTAAAAATTTGCATATGGACAGAGGAAAGATTTATCTACGCGTACATGCATTTGTTTTTATTCTCGCTCCTAAAATGACAAAATAAATCGATTTTGATTTAAAAGCGCATTTTTGGCAATTTAAACCTTAAAACAACCTAAATTCATCCCTTTGAAAAATACCTTTAACTATTAATGGGAATTACACGAAGTGTACACCAATTCTGTTCGACCAATGTAGTTTGTGAATATTATTACTTTAACAACGATCTGTGATGGTGTTTTGTTATAATCACAGTTTATAAATAAGAGGTGAAGAAATCTGACCAGTGACAATTTCCCCGATAATGTCATTTTGTTATCGATTTTATCACGTGACCTTGTTTGATAAATATTCATACGCCATAGGGCTGGCGTTCCTACTGATATAGCGTAAGATTTAGTCATGCGAACTATCTACAGAGCAAATTTGTATAACCAATTATTAGGCTACTGGTTATCTACAACAGGTACAAGTGACACGTTTCTCTCTGGATTTTACTATTTTAGTAAGGGATATTCGATTCGAATTACGGGTATGTTGAACTGATTAAACGCGTACACGCGTGCGTCGACAGGTATATCAATATATACTCAATATATACTACTCAAACTTTGCCAAGCAAACCTTTTTTGCCTATTTTATAAACCAAGATGAAGGATATTTATGGTTTCTTTTATGTGGTTGAATTATAGATATGTTGCTTATAGAATGATAAAATGCATTAATCGTAAACTGTTATGCTGTTGGTAAAACCATCAACCGTAAAATGTCTAATTGAAATATTGGTGCTTAGCAAACTTTGAGTAGTATATATACCGTTTGTTTCAACTAATTTGTAATTGTTCTATGGTGTATTGAGAATGTGTTTCGTTGTCAAGTATTAGTTTAAAGATTTTCAGACTAAGTTCTTCTTTAACATGGATTTAAGTAATCATATATAATTAACTTATTTAAACTATTTTCGAATATTTATGATATTGACATTTCTTGTTGTCGTTGGTTTTACGAAGCTAAATATTAATTGAATATACTTAGTTTATATTACTACCATATCATCCCTTATTTGTTAATAGTTTTATTTTTATACATTTACATTAATTTTTAATTACTACTTCATTTCTTCATCTTTCATCAGTTTTTGCGCACAATTGCGTGCCGTAAAACACCATTCATTCATTCATTCATTTATTTATTCATTCATTCATTCATTCATTCATTCATTCATTCATTCATTCATTCATTCATTCATTCATTCATTCATTCATTCATTCATATTCATTCATATTCATTCATTCATTCTTTCATTCATTCATTATTCCGCAAAGGGCTTACTGCGTAAAGTCAGTTTATCCAATGACCTACTCCCCTTCTAGACAGATTAAATGGAAATCCAATACCGTGTACTAGTTTTAATAACAACAATGTGTTAACGGACGAATTTATCCTTCAGTCAGTATCCTTCAACCAGGAGTTTTCCGTTATCAAATGTTAATATGACGAAAACTGTAAATAGGCGTCTCATGGTAGTCTGATATGACGGATGAGTTTAGTACCATTCGCCGCTACGGTAGCCAAAGTGGTTCATATATGAAGGTGAAGAAAACGCATTTTGGAAACGTTATCTTTCTTCTGCCTTCACTGGATCTATGTTTCTATACGTCATACCATTTTTTTCTATCACCGACAAGAAAATGTCAAATTAGATACCATTGATGTCTATGCAGATGCAGGCGACGGACAATGTGCTATCACATAAACGCTGCTATCTAGTTAACCTTTAACAAATGATAACCATGTCCATAGTAAAACGTCTCTCCGTGCTACGAATCAGTAGTGTTATTTTTACTAGTCCTTTTGGAATCAACGAGCCTAATATAGGTGGCTTTGAAGCAGTTGTTGCTTCCAAAGAAACCCGATTATCAATATTTATTAAAATTCACACTAGCGTTCGTTTAGTTCAGTGTGGCGGCTAGAAAATGTCTCCCCGAGCTACAAATCAATCAGGTTATTTTGACTGGTCCTTAGGGATCAACGAGCCTAATATAGGTGACTTTGAAGCAGTTGTTGCTTCCAAAGAAACTCGATTATCAATATTTATTAAAATTCACACTAGCGTTCGTTTAGTTCAGTGTGGCGGCTAGAAAATGTCTCCCCGAGCTTCAAATCAATCAGGTTATTTTGACTGGTCCTTAGGGATCAACGAGCCTAATATAGGTGACTTTGAAACAGAAAACCGCTTAAGCTGGTGCTTGAGGACCTGAGAGGTGTTGCTTCTCACATTACCTCTAATGAACAGATTCAATAAACCCGAGTCTGTTATGTTATTATCTTGTGTTTATCAGTATTTATTATTGACATTTGTTATTGTCTTTTTAATTTTTTAATACTTGATTTAAGACTGATCAACAGACGTTTTGACTTGTTTATACCAATGACAATTATACATACTCCTTGTGTATATTAATTTAAAATATAAAAACTAAAATGACAGGTGTATCGCTGTTTTAAATTAAATCTTGTGAATGAATACTTGCAGAGAAATAAACATTATAAACGAGTTTGGATAAGACGGTTTGTTTTAAACATGGTATTTGTTTCTATTGACCTTTAAGTGTAAATAAGTTTATAATAGATACAAACAGTTAAGTTATTTTTCCTAATAAACATCCGTTCTTTATCTGCCAATGTTCAGAAGGTAAAAATAGATACGAAGACTAAATACTTCATGTATAAGAATTTCTTCGTGTTGAAAAGTACACACGTCCCCTTGAAATTGACAACATTAAATAAAATTAAAGTCACCCACTCATATGGTAAGAATTACGAAAATAAACCACTAGCTAGCGAATCAGTCTTGTGGTGCTAATTAACATGTCGCCAGTTGTCAATCATTTATCCATTTCAACCAATCAAACCAAAACGATACCTCCGACAAACAACAGCACATGTCACTGTATCTATGCTATAATATACTCAGTACATTTAAAAATGCACCATTTTTGATTTTCGATTATTTTTAGTACGCTGGTTTTTTGTTCAAATAAAGATTGTATTTGACGTAAGTACACAAGTCTCTTTATCCTAAAGCTTAACATATGGCGATAAACAGTTGTATAGGTTTTTCTCTCATTCTTTTAAATATATTTCCAAATCTATAAATTCCAAAATAACGAAGTGTTGCGTTTTCAAATGTACTAAGTGTATAACCTATTGTCAATATACTCCGACATCAACTATAGGGCGGAGATATCTAAGTACTGGCGACATGTCAATTATTGCGAGACTGTAATAATATATTATGGTGAGTCTATGATAACAATTGTGTTATATTTCCGTAGCCTGTGTTTCAATCTGTAGTTAATTAACTATAGGTATATATAGGGGTACGGTATACCAGTTGTTGTATAATAGTTTGATTTATAACTTTGCTAATTCAAATTACAAATTACGTGATATAGAGGAAGACAATTAGGATCGACATTCTTTGAAGTTGCATAGCAACGGAACTAAACAAACCTTGGAAATAGCTTGTTGATGATTTAAAAATTTCGTGACTTGCCGTTTTTTTAAATTCCGTGTTTTTGCCATCCCAAACATTAGATTCGATGTATCTAGATTACAATAGTCACACAAGTGACATAGCATATAACCGTGGTCGTTACCTTAAATGCATTGGATACGAATTTTAAGATTTGTAAGAGTGAGGTTAGGTGCACCTTAGAAACTGGTTTAAACCCCAGTGGCCTTTTTTACCACTGTCCTGTCCAATGCGGTAGCGCTATTGTCAACCATTTTGTGTTTGTGATGTCATATCATGCCTTTCATTCATCTTTATAGTTGTTTGTTTCTCTGTGTGTTTGTGGTTGAATGTCGTGCTTGAATGCTACTTTTCCTTCTTTTGTTCGATTTGTAGGCGTAGGTCCTACCTAGGCATATTGCTATCATCCTTATTTCAAAATGGCGACACCACATTATAGTTGAGCCCCATTTAGCGACTCGTTTGAGATAGCGTTGTACAGAACTAGTCTAGATCATCTGCGACGCTCGCTTGTTTTCCAGACAGACGTTTGTATTTACAATTAAGCGTCGAAGATGATTAAAACTAGTGCAGTAGATGTCGCGGTTATTTCTATGCTGGTTTCCCGCAATACATACTCGTCATAAAGCAGCGTATTGTACAAGATCAACCAATCAGCTGCTGACGTTGACTGACTGACTGACTGACTGACTGAATATAATATAATCACATAAATTTGTCATACCGATATAGCATTCCGCCGTGGTCTAAGGGTTAGTACAGCTACCCTAAATGCAGGCTTTGATTCCAATGCACGATATCAACGGTTCGATTCCCGGTTCAAGCAAAAACATATATTATTTTCCTTTTTTTTTATTTAATTAATTAATAATCAATAAAATCAAAGTATGTCGGTTGGCATTTGTTTTAAATCAGTTATTTTCAATAAAAGGAAAAGTGAATAGCGCTTTGGACTTGTAACGTTTATAGACATGTACGATATAATTAAACAAATACTGTACAGCACATTTTCTTGGTTGTTTGTTAAGTGTTAAGCATAATCCTTAGATTTGTTTTCATTAAATAACTTCCTTTCAATTAAAGTTTTAAACCAATTAAACCAATAGGATACCCTAATGGTATAGGAACAATACAGTCTGGAATTTCTATGACGGTAATACCAAACACCTTGACACAAGTGTATCATAATCATCTTCAAATTATACAAATTGTCATTAGCCAGAAAATGTTGTATATATTTCATATACATGTTTATAATCGCATGTAACTGTCAGACGTAATGCCTTTTGTTTGACTATAATTTCTGTCTGTCTGTCTGTCTGTCTGTCTGTCTGACTGTCTATCTGTCTGTCTGTCTGTCTGTCTGTCTGTCTGTCTGTCTGTCTTGTCTGTCTGTCTGTCTGTCTGTCTGTCTGTCTGTCTGTCTGTCTGTCTGTCTGTCTGTCTGTCTGTCTGTCTTAAATATGCACTACCATAATTATTTGCTGCATTCTTCTTTTTCTCTGTGCTGTTTGGTTTATTCTTTAAAAAGCAACATTTGCTGTGGCGACCTGATGTTGTGCATCAAATTTTCTTGTACTGAATTGCTAATAAAGTAAAGCTAAATACCAAACACTTGAAAAAAATAGATTGTTAATTGTTTTTCCCATTTACGAATGAGACAGATGAGTTAAAATGAAGGACGATCGCGGTTTGAAAATGTTCTTCTTCACATTATTTGTAACCGTAGGCCCCGGGTTCAATCCTCCGTGGTGCACTTTCCCTTAGCCCCGTCCGTCTGATGGGGACGTAAACTGGGCGGTCCCGTGTATCGGTCTATCCTCCGAGCACGTTAAAGAACCATAGGAATCTATTCGATAATAAGAGTAGGGCACGTTCCCGGATTCCAATGTATCCTTCCCCTCTCTCTGGGGCGGCTCTAAATAACCTATACCGTGTTGATGAGCCGTTAAACAACATTCAATTCAATTATTCACATAAATGGCATAACTTTGTTTCAGTAAAAATATAACAAAACAAATGCAACGCGTTCTGCTTCTTTCACGCCCCTTCAACATGACACAGGATCCAGACAGTATATCATCTTCGACCAACCTACGCCGCCCACTACTTTTAGTACTTTGATTATAGGACAAACACACAGAAATAAACAATAATTATAAAGATGAATAAAAGGCAAGATATGACATTACAAACACAAAAGTGTTGACAATAGGGCTACGGCATTGGAACGTTCAGTGGCAAAAATGCCACTGGGAGTTTAAACCTATTCTAAGGTGCACCAAACCTCACTCTTACGGTTGAATTGAATGCTACTTTTCCTGTTCGATTTTTATGTGCATGTTATACAAATATATAAATATTTAAAAGATACAGGTACAGGCCATTCTATTTCAAACGTGCGGCTTTCCGCATTATATATTAATATAATGTAATAACAATGACATGCAATTGCGTTTCTTTTTAATTTCAGCAATGCCTCCTGGAAGAAGTGGCATGGCTAGTAAAAACTTCCGCGTGGTTGTCATGGGAACGGCTGGTGTTGGCAAAAGCTCGATTTTAAGTCAACTTCTTCATGGGGTATTCTCTGAAAACCATAAAGAAACAGTTGAGGAGCTTCATCGGCATGTGGTAAGATGTGACGGTGTTTCGGCAGACATCGATATTCTGGATACATCCGGTACATATCAATTCCCGGCCATGCGCAAACTTGCCATAGCTACCGGGAACGCGTTCGTGTTAGTGTATTCGGTAGATAATCTCGAAAGTTTTGACACTGTGAAACGCTTGCGTGATGAAATAAAAGAAAGCAAAGAGAAAGGTAAATACTCTATAGTCGTTGTTGCGAATAAAACCGACCTAGAAGAGTGTCACAATTACGATCACGCGGTCACGGAATCCGTCGTCTGTATGGACTGGGAAGAAATATTTGTAGCTGCTTCCGCCAAAAGTAGTGAGCATATCGATGCTATTTTGCTCTCTTTAAATAACAAAATACGGGAGCATATCAAACTGGAAGAGAAACGCTTACAGTTCATACGAAGGATCTCTCTGCCCGCTATGAAAACCAAATCAGAACGATCTCCACGGATGTTGTTGAAATCAAAATTTAGAAGTGGATCATTTGATGTCTGAATAGTTAAAGACTGTGTTGCACTGTAACCGGATACAATTTGACTGTTATTAGTATCGCAATAACGAAGTGCCAAAAATGAGACGTATATTAAATTTAAAAAAGGTGTTTACGTTTAATAACCGACATTTACGCGCATGAATACTTTAGAACAATTCCGATGGTTTACAGACCTAGGTCGGAAGTTGGATGGCTGTTGCTCGGTTGGCAGAAAATATAACTGAACAAACCGATTATTGAATACAATAATTACAATGTAACTGAAAGTTTGATTTTACATATGTGTTAATTGGAATTGGATAGTTTATTTTAAAAGGGCAGCACAGTGAGCAAGACTAATCTTCACTGAGGCCCTCTGTATTAATCAAAATATGTATACTAGTATTCAACGAGAATAACAACACATTGAAACAAAAGCGTTTACCAGAATTCATTTTACGATTCAATAAAGAATCCTCAAATGAAATGCTATGATGATTGCTCCAGGTTTACCATTGTGACTCTAGGGTGGGGGCCAAATGTTCAAATACATAAATGCCTTAATTATAATTTATTGATTTACAGTGACATACACACAGAATAAACGAGTGTTACATGTGTGCTGGGTACTACAGAACCATCAAAATAAACTGTGCTTACCCCTAGATTTGGAACAGGGTAAAAGGGGTGAACATAATGATACTTGTTTACCATACTGACCAGCGTGAAGAGCACATGGGGCTCGGCTAATACTTAACTTCTACATGGCAAATGACTCTCGGTGTTGTTATAGCTAAACAACAAACTAGTGTTTTCTAGTTTTACACGCCTTTAAGATGTTGTTATTATCAAGATTTGAGTTTTTGAAGTGTTCAGTAACATACCTTTTCCAAGCACCAATATGTAAAAGTAACTAGGGCACAATCAAATGAATGTAAAAGGAAATCTGTTAATATCACTAGTATTATCTTAACGCGCATTGATCACAAAAGAAAATCTGTTAATATCGCTAGTATTACCTTTACATGCAGTGATCACAAAAGGAAAATTATTAATATCACTAGTATGACCTTTACGCGCAGTGATCACAAAAGGAAAACTGTTAATATCGCTAGTATTACCTTTACGAGGGTGATCACAAAAGGAAAACTGTTAATATTGCTAGTATTACCTTGAAGCCCAGTGATCACAATAGGAAAACTGTTAATATCACTAGTATTACCTTTACGCGCAGTGATCATAAAAGGAAAACTGTTAATATCGCTAGTATAACTTTTACGAGCAGTGATCACAAAAGGAAAACGGTTAATATCGCTAGTATTATCTGTATGCGCAGTGATCACAAAAGGAAAACTGTTAATATCGTTAATATTAGCTGTATGCGCAGTGATCACAAAGGGAAATCTGTTGATATCGCAAATATTACCTTTACGCATAGTGATCACAAAAGGAAAACTGTTAACATCGCTAATATTACATGTACGCGCAGTGATCACAAAAGGGAAACTGTTAATATCGCTAATATTGCCTGTATGCGCAGTGAAAGGAAAACTGTTAATATCGCAAGTATTACCTTTACGCGTAGTGATCACAAAAGGAAAACTGTTAACATCGCTAATATTACCTGTACGCGCAGTGACCACAAAAGGGAAATTGTTAAATGTCGCTATAATAACCTTTAACGCGCAGAGAACAAAAGGAAAACTGTTTATATTACCTTTACGGGGAATAATCACAAAAGGAAAAGTAAAATTATCGCCCATATTATCATTAGAAGAAATGATCGCACAAGGAAACTGGAAGATAGTGTATATATATATATTTCTTTTAATTGTTAAATTATTTCGTTGATCTGTAACTAGCGATTTTAATCACAGTCGGGTGCCTCATATATTATCGTGAACTTTGCATGACGTCTTTGGTTATTGTGGTAATACGGTATAAGTAAATACACATTTCGGTGTTTAAGGTAAGATAGTGTACACATAAACACGACACATTTGATAAACGGTACGTTTGATAATAGAAAAAAGAGATACTATTATTATCATGACACTGATTTTATAAGAATTATGTAATTATCGTTTATGTAACAAGTTTGTTATTTAAGTAAATATGAGGAGGGTACATTAACTTGTTTAACTCAAAAGTTTAACACACTATATTTGAATTGAATGATTATGTAATTGGCGGTATAATACTATTCATGTTCATAGCTCCGCATCAGCGGAATTGTTTTGTTTTGGCTTATAAAATGTGCCGTCCGGAATACATTATTCGCTTTAATTAATACAAAGTTATATGGTGGTTTAAGGCTTTTATACGTTATATGGTGGTTTAAGGCTGTTACACATTTTCTTTTTTATGACCGGAGTAAAATTTACCATAATATGTACAACCAATAGCAATTTGAACTCTTTATGAATTAATATTTATGATTTAGCAGCAATAACCTGCCGAGTCGTCAAGTTTTCGTGGCTAAACATTTTCATAAGAAGCATTTTAAACACATGTAGCTTAATTTAATGCCAATGCATATTCCGTATGAAACAGTATCACACTAATAATGATGGTTTTCCCATTTGTATGGGGGCTGACCCTAATAACTCTTCCAGACCGCCTGCAGTCCTTTTACGACTTTTGTGTGTGATTTTTGTGGGTGGGTGCGGGGGGGGGGGGGGGGGGGGGGGTTTAACCAAAGGATACACATAGCTTAGGGAACTTTAAAATCATGTGTTGCGATGCCGTTTGTAGTGGAAAAGGATGGTTTTATAAGGATTAAATTTGTTTTATAGAGTTTATGCATGTGTAAACTTTGTCGAATTTCGCAAAGAAAAAGTGCACGAATCCTTCGGATTTTATTAAATTCGTACGTGATTTTGGCAAAGTTTAGAAATGCCTAACAGTGTACATACTGTTTAAAACGTTGTATTTGAGTTACTAGTTGTATGTTATATTTAGGGTAGTTTATACATATCAATACTTTGTATTAGTATGTTTTAGTGTTTTTATTTTGGGGTTGGCATTTGTATATATATATGCTTTGTACATATCAATACTTTGTGATAGTATGTATTAGTATTTTTATTTATGGTTGTTACTTGTATATTCATATGCTTTGTACATATCAATACTTTGTGATAGTATGCATTAGTATTTTTATTTATGGTTGTTACTTGTATATACATATACTTTGTACATTGAGTTTGTATGGTTTAGTTAGGGTTGTATATAAAATGTCTTGTTATTATCTTGTTGTGCCCTCAATGGTTTATTCTCTTGTTGCTCTGGCTTCTGCCAAGTCATTGAGTACTTTCTTTGTGGCTTTCTAGGCTATTGTTTTTAGCTCGACTGCTCAAAGAACAGCAGAACTTATGCCGTGGTGCGGCATCCGTCGTCCGTCCGTCTGTAAACGCTTTTTTTTTGTGGCGACTACTGCTCTGAAACTACTTGACGGATTTTCATGAAACTTCACAGGAATATTGCTCTTGATTTCTGGTTGATCCTAGCAAAAATTCGGATCGACCGGAAATTCCAGATGGCCGCCACGGCTAAATATAGATTTTAAAAATGTGATTATGTGACGATTATTTCTCAAAACCGTAAGTGATATTGAATTGGAACCTTTACCAAAATGACTGGTGCCACATGTACTTGGTCCTAATCAAGATTTATTTTGATTTGAAAGATTTTCATGAAACTTCACAGGAATGTTGCTCTTAATGTCAAATTGATCTTAGCAAAATTTGAGGTTGGCCGAAAATTCAAGATGGTCGCCACGGCTAAAAATATATGTTTTAAAAACACATTTGTAGTGACTACTTCTTGAAAACTATAAGTGATACTGATAAGGGACTTTCTCTAAAATGATCATCATGACATGATGTTGGTCTTTGTTGAAAAGTTCGCTAACACTGTCATCGAGCATGACATTTCGCAGACCTATGTTTTTTTGCCTGATTAGAAACGATAATTTCATTCAGGAATTATAGCCTTGAAATTGCAGAAGGGATGTGTTTTGGCATTGCCAATACAGGCCTAATAATGACAAAAAAGAAAATCACGACCCTCTCCTGGACATTTATTAGCTCTACTGATGAAAGATCAGCCTACTCTGAAACGTCTGCATGGATTTTCATTAAACTTGCCCATGATGTCTAGATCCTGGCACAAACTCACATTGATGCTAAAGGCAAGATTGGCGCCAAAGCTAAAAATATTTTTTAAAAACAAGTTTGTTGCGACTACTCCTAGAAAACTCTAAGTGATATTGTAATGGAACTTTTTCTAAACTATTCAGCATGACATGATGTTTGTCCTTGTTGAAAATTGTTTTGATTCGGCATTAAACATGGCTGCTGCGGCCAACTTTGTTTACATAGAGTTCTATAGTAAAGACTTATAGCGACTACTCCTCTGAAACTACTTGACGGATTTTCATGAAACTTCACAGGAATGCTAATCTAGCTATCAAAAACACTATCAGTAGAGCTTCAAGGTCATTGACCTCTTGTTTTGTATTTATATATAAACGAGCATCTTTGTATTTTACTTATATTGCCTACTAATGCTGCCTTGTTGGTTAGGGAATAGTTCTCTTTATTTCTTTATTTACACTGTCCCGTTTTATTGGGATGACATTAGGGTAAGGGTGAGGTTTGATGCACCTAAGAACCAGGATTAAGCCCCCAGCCTTTTTTGCCACTGACTGTTCCTAGGCGGTAGCCTTATTGTCAACCCTTTTTGTGTTTGTGACGTCTTATGACTTTATTCTTTGTTAACATTGCCATTCATGTTTGTCCCTTTGCGTGCTTTTGGGTTTACTGTGTTCTGTGAAAGCTGCATTTCCTGTTAGAATTATACTTATTTTTATGTAATCATTAGTTTTAGTTTACACTTTATAAAATGTACTCCTATTGTAAACGTTACATTTAGTTTCCATTTGTATGGTGTATTTAGGGTAGTTTACAAAATGAGCTTTGTACACTTCAGTGTTTTGGGTCACATTTGTGTAATATTAGTTACAAGGATTTCCAACATGTGTATGGAATTATTCCAAATATTTTTGATTTCATTTCTCTATTCGCCAAACAGGTTAGAATATTCCCATTTACCCTGCGGGAAATTGTAACGAATTTATTCCCGTTTTGCATTGATATGCAAAGAAAATGTCAAACTGAAAATTGTTTAGTGCATCGGCTAGAAAGCGAAGTTATTTGAGACGAACGGGTTTGGGGACTTTTCTTTGATATTGTTATCGCAATTACATGGTTTTGTACGTCAATAGCTGCCAAATACTGGTTTGAAATCCTAACGATCTTAAGCGTTCCGCCATAGTCTTTAATATTTATGACAAATTCAATTACCCGTCGTTGTGTATTAGTGGTCGATAAGCCAATAAGTTTTGTAAGAAAAGTGGATAATGCATATTATATTGTAAACGATTTTCCGTTGATTTTTTTATTTTGTATACCATATCTGTTGTTTTGAGTTGTAAATAATACATGATCTCACTCTAATGAATATGTTATATCCCGGATTGATTAAGCAGAACTTCACTACTAGGGAGGATACAAGTACTTCAAATTCCAGAGGGTGGTTGATAGGGCAGTAGTCTATAGAACCGCACAAAACATTGTATGATTAACCATATTCGTCATTACCGTTTATGTACATATATGTGTGATGCCAAGCTGGCATCAGAGGTATATCAATAAAAAGTAGCATGACGTAACAAATGGGTGTCCAAATCTGCAAGTTCATTAATGTTACGTTAATAAACCAATTTCAAAACATATTCCATTACAAATGCGAAGACAAACGAGAGGATTCATGATAATTATATAGGGCTCTTGTATGGTCACTGACATTTCCTTTGTATTTGCACACTTGTAAAAAAATTAATTGAACATAACACCTGTCAGATAGACTAACAACGAGTTATGGCAGACAGATGAAATGGTAATGCTACAAAACAAATAGGGTATGTACTCATCTCATTAGTTGATTGAAACAACTCGATGAGCTACGCCCATTTCGATGTTTAAATCAACCAACTCCATGAGACCATACCTTTTCTATGACGAAGAATATGTTGATACATGCTATCCAGTGTGATACATTGTACACTACTACAAACTTCTTTATAAAGTCCCTGTTAGTGTCCTTGTTGCTACAATATCCACTATACCCTACTTCTGTCCCCTTTGCTGCCGATATTATACCTCCTATAAACTATTTCGGGTGCCTAACAGAATGACTATTCTAATGTTTATTCTCCCTTATAATCGTATAAACGTGGCATGTTCAACTGGTGCTTTATATAATAAATATAGTAACGTTTCATAATACGTGTCGTTGATTCTTATTTCACCGATAATGCAGCTTGAAATGTGAACTTTTTCGGTTTACAATTGTTGTATTTGATCGATTGATTAATTTATTCGTGAATACATGTAATATAAAATACACTACAATAACACCATATAGAATAGAAACCACATAATAATAAATATCACTGGAGTGTTTATTGATTCCCTATGTAGCCTACAGGCTTTGATAAAAATAACACGTCTTAACGTATTCACCAAAACCATAGTAATTTTAACGTTGATCCTTAAGCATCCGATTGGTTTAAGGCTACTAGAGCTGCAGATATTTAAAAAAAAATAAAATTGTTCTTCAATCATGCAATATCTGTATGGAAGAGTTAAGCCTCAGCTGGTTTTTAATTATTGTAATAAAACAAAATATGATATGTTATGAGAATGTCTGGCTAAACATCCATTATTTTAAAAAGTTGATATCATGCTACATGTAATTCCAATGGAATGGAAATCAAATAATATATTTATAAGAATTGTAGCCGATACGTTAATATGTTCAATTCTATATTTAAGAACATGTAAACCCCTTACTAAAGTTTTTAAGCAGGTTAGTGCCAAGTATATACCGCAATTAATAACGCATGAAAGCAAATTGATAAGGGTACATCTAGACAAACCTTTGCAGGTATAACACGGGCCGCATCTACACAATGTACTTTAAAAAAGGTGTATTAGTCTGCCAACCGTGTAGCCGTGTTTTGCACGAGAGACTTTTAAAAAAGATGTGATCGACAATGTTGTCTTACTTTCCCAATAGTTTTATGCTTTTGACCAATTAATACAATGTTTTTATCCAAATGTAAACGCTTCAGTCATATCTGCCGACAAATTCCCCAGATGCACAAACTGCTTTGCACGGATCGGCTCTTTGAGAGTGTTAGCAAATTATTTTGAATAGCCTGAGTCTGTTTTCACACCCAGCTGTCTTCAATTTCTGTCTCATATTCTGCTTTAAAAGAAATCATGACAGAGTAATCCCTGATAATAATACAGTCTTCGGTAGCGATACAGGTGACACAGCCGCTACATACAAGCAATCCACAAATCGCCTACAGTTATTATCCCAGTATATTACATGAGTATGTGTCTTATAAACTATACCCAATTCTTCAGTATATTACGGCCGACAGCTGTCTTACAAATACTTGCAAAGAAACTGAGAATTATAAGCAGGTCAATATATACACAGCGTTCAAGAAGGAACAATATATCCACATCGTCAAGGAAGGAACATGAAAAGAAATATAAAAAGATCGGACAGGGAAAGTAGCATTCAAGGAGGACAGTCAACCACAAAACACAGAAACAAACACGCAAACAGACAAACAAGAAGGCAAAGCAATAATAAATGCAAACGACATCACAAACACAAAACCTCATATTGTATATACACAGCGTTCAAGAAGGAACAATATATTCACAGCGTCAATGAAGGAACATGGAGTTTAACCTCATATTGTATATATACAGCGTTCAAGAAGGAACGATATCTCCACAGCGTTTAAAAAGGAACTTGAAGCTTAACCTCATATTGTATATATACAACGTCCCAGAAGGAACACTATCCCTACCGCGTTCAAAAATGAACAATATCTCCACTGCGTTCAATAAGGAACACGAAGCTTAACTGCATACTGTATATATATAGAACATTCAAGAAGGAAACATATCTACACTGCAGTCTATAAGGAATAATATCTCCACCGCGTTCAAGAAGAACAAGAAGCTTAACCGCATACGGTATATATATGCAGCATTGAAGAAGGACAATATCTACTCTGCGTTCTAGAAGGAACAATATCTCCACTGCGTCCAAGGAGGAACAATATGTCCACTGTGTTCAAGAAGGAACATAAAGCTTAACCGCATACTGTATATATATACAGCGTTCAAGATGTAGCAATATATCAACAGCGTTGAGGAAGAAGGAACAATAACTACACCGCGTTCAAAAAGGAACTATATCTCCAGCGCGTTGAAGAAGGTGCATTAAACTTAACCACCTACTTAGGGAAAAATGTATCAATATAAGTTATCATTATCGTTTCTTGGAAAATTCATTAGACAATAAACCATTAAATCCTAGCTAATCGTTAACATAGCTTATGAAGAATCGACCATGTTAGACAAGGGCCACAGGAACAGCCCTCATTTCGTAAGATGGTTAGCATTGCCAGCTGTAATCGGGGCCCCCATAAATGCAGTGTCAGCATTGACACACTGCGCTTATTATCAAGTAAATTACCTTCGGTGCAGCATAATATACGCAGCGAGACCTTTTACAAACAATTTTGTCTAAATATCCTTTGGAAACATATCAGACTGAGAGTTCTACAGGATCTACATAATTAGACGTTGAAAAATTGGACAATACAGTATATATGCTTAGCACAACTTGAAAGTGCATTTCCATTAAATATTCATTACAATAAAACACATATATCCTTACGGTATAACTTGATATCGACATTCGGTAATTTTATACTAACATATTTAAATAAATTGGGCAAACAACATGGTAGACGGTGTCACGTGACGTTACGTTTAACATTGAAACGTATAAATAGTGAATAGTGAACATTTTAAAGTGATACATAAGACACATGTTGAGTTTATTTGTAGGTAAATTATATTGCCTGTCGAGTATAGTTTAGCATAAACATTGTTCTATTTAAAGTGAAAACAAAATACGGAAGGTTATTGGAATCATTATTTATTAGCTTTTTCTCAGTCGACAAATTGTTTATGTCAGTATTGTGGTCTAAACTTGCTACTTATCATTTCACAAGTAGATACAAAAGTCGAACCGGAAATGCAGCAATCACAGAACTCTGTCATCCAAAAACACGAATTCAAAACAAGCAACACATACCAGGATAAATGGCAATCGTGAACGCTCGGCCAATCCCGTCATTCTTCGGGATCCCGCCTCGAGTGTATCACGACGATTAGGTATGTTCACATTCTGTTAGTCGGAAGGCAACGGTACAGAAAATAGTGCACTGTTGCTATATAAATAATATGACCATCAGCCACACGTGTTGATGTATGATTTGCGTTGCACGTTTGTTATTTATAATACAGATGAAGGTTTTATCACTGCTTTCATGTTAATAAACTGGCTAAATGACATTGCAAAATGTTGAAGATATTTGATTTTGACTGCAATTTCATTTTGGCGGGAATCTGACGCGTGTCACACTAGTATGACGTAACCAATATCGTGACCTTCGATATACATTCCAGTAATGCTGTAAAGTAGTGTAGTAGATGATGCGAATGGATAAATAGAAGCAACACAACAAACATGAAGGTTTGACACCTGGGATACCGTCTTGGAACCTTGTCATAGTGAACTATGTCATACTGTACCTATGTTGATGTATACCACACTCTACCTATTTTGATGTATGTCAAACTGTGCCTGTTTTAACACCAAACTGCGCTGGTCAAAACGAAATTATGGATGAACTATCAATGTAAAAATGCAACTGTGTGTATGTAATGAAAACAACAATCAACGTCATATGCGACAATACGTGCTGCAGTCTACAGTAAACCTGTTGAAGTTAATATATAGTCGTAATTAAACTCGCGCAATGTCAGGTGGAATTTATAAAATATATACATGCAGTTATATATTTTGCTGACACTTATTTAGTGAAATAACGTGCTTAATTATCGCTCAATGCTGGCCAATGATTGAACATTAAGACATTGTATTTTGGCTTCTACCTTTTCTTTAATAATTGCATACTGGCGTGTGGGTTATGTTTCACAATAAAATATATACATCGTGCGTTTGATATCGGCTTAATGTTAATAATTAAAGCGTCTGATTAATTGTAGCTGGGGAAATCGTCTCAAAAATAAAACATATATGGGGAAATGTCGTGCAAAACGACATTAGCCAATGTAAAGGAATATTACTTCGCTGCCGAAGGCTTTGGAATTGAGGGCGGCGGGACTGACTTGTTCCATTACGTGGTCTGAGTATTAACTTTCATACCCCATCCAACGCCTTCTCCAAGAAGCAAAAACAGGATTGGCTGGAGTATGAAATAAAACCTGAATTTTGTCTTGAAACAGTGGCATATGGTAAAATTAGAACATTTAATAGGTAATATAAAACAGGTTATCGCATTTCTTCAGTAAAAACATTTTTTAAACATGTTTTATTGTCGAAATATCCATTATAAAATCCCGCTTATATAAGCTTTCCCATATCGCTTAATGGAATAAAGGCGGGACCACGTATTCACATTATCCTAAAAAAAATTCGAGTCACCACAGAGAAAATAATCCATAGTTCGTTTACGTGTTCGGAGGATCGACTCCTATTCATGGGACTGCACGGTTTACAGAATAATACCATTTCTATGTTATAGTCACATGAGACTTTGTCGACGGTTGTTTGACTTCAGATTGCGCGAAACCGATATTATTATATGCTGAATGTTGTTTAACGGTTAATAAACATGTTATAGCCTCAATATAGGTTATTAAGAGCCGCAGCAGGGAGGGAGGGAGGAAGAATACATATAAGAATCACCATACTCTCGCTAACGAATTTATTCCTATGAATCTCTAAACTGATAGTAAGAAAGACTCCGATTCAGGTGACCACATGTTTACGTCTTCAATCCGACGAACGAGACTGATAATGAAATAAGACTTTTAATATGAGAGGCACATAATTATTATGATTTTCTTTCAGAACTGTGTCTTTATTCTACCGATAAGTATTAACTGGGCAAAACTGCGACTTTTGAACAATTCAGTAATGCTGAAAACAAAAAGGTCAAACTTGTGCAATATATCAGTAGAAGACAACTGCTGAACTATCAGATTAACGTTATTGGAAATGACGACGGATCATTCATGTCTGTCTTATCCAATAAGTACTGATAAAGGTGATCCTTTGAGAGCAACTAACACAATTAAGAGAATAAAGCAGCAGTCTCGGTTTTATTGGCCAGTCAAGATGACCTATGAACTGAAAATGTCAGTAACCTTTCTTTTTTTTAGAAGAATCTCGATATTTCTCCATTTTGTTACGGTGGGGACTGATTGACAAAGTTGGTTAACTTCCAGTTTATTCGTTTATGTTTAAACATATGAGAGTTTTAACACCCACGAGTCCATGTTTGTCTGAGAAGTATTTTTTTTATCGAGGATAGGCTGCTTCACTTGTGCGTGTCCTGCTTTTCAAACTCAAATTAACGGCTGTCAGACATATTAAAAAGTCAGACATACTGAGAAGGGAATCCCTTGGAAGCAACGAACACAAGCAGGAAAAAAAGTAGCCGACTCGGTTTTAGTGAGTCGGCGCATTAGAGATAATATAAAAACCCAATTTATCGACGTCATACTTAATAACTCGAAAAGAACATTTCTACTGCGATTATGGCCAAGTGTCTACTCTGCGTTCTATAAAATTATACGGACATTTGGGCCTTCTCTCAATTTCTTTACTCAATCGTCGAACGTGACATACATAGCAAGTACAGAGGAAGTCTCATAGCGGGAAATACGCAACAGATTAACAGTTCGTCTGAAACATAACACTTTGTATAGTGTGTGCTCAAATAGCTAAATACGGAAAATATAGACTCTTCAAAATCAACATTAAATATAAAAGAACTGCAAAGATAACACGGTATTGGTGTGAAGAGTTGAACCATTTGTAGAAAGGCACTGAACAAAATTATCTGCGTAATAAAGCAACGTGTTTTTGTCAATTATATCAGTCGACTTTTAGACGGCTTGCGGGCAGTTCGTAGGTCCAATCCCCGGCAGGGTCATTCCAAAGACTTCATAAAATCGGTACTATGTAAATCGCTTGGTGGGCGTTCAGCATTTAATTGGTAGTTTTTAGGATTGAACGACCCGGTGTCAGTATAAACACCTCCAATTGATTTTTTTTAAACTGTTTTGTTTTACGTCTGTGACTACTTCGAAACCTCACACCACCGAAGGAAAATGAAAGCATGGTATTTATTTTGCACTTATATTTTTGACGTCCTCTTCCCTACCCCAACCACAACGAATTTATTGAGTACAGCTCTGTAACCTGTCTTACCGATTATTCTTGACCAATTAATAACTTGTATTTTGACCACGGTATACGGCATCTGAGAGTCTACAATTGTGGAAGAGTTTATGTCAGTGAAACACAATTTATATCAATCAGTTTAGATTGGAGAAAATTCCATTTACAAATTTACACCTGTATATTTCATTTACTCATACTTATGACATTGCCATGTTAAAATTATGTGAACTTTTGCAATATTTACAAGTTTATATAGATCACCTCTTCAATGTGTTTTTCAATTTTTCGCATCAACTTTCTATTACACGAAATATTATGTTTTGTTAACGGGTTACTGTTAGAGGTTTACACGTTGCACATATTTTATGAATGTGTCCATCAGCTTAAATAAGTATTAAAGGATTATTAAATTTATTTCAGATCAATAATAAATACATCATATAATAAGATAATAATAATTCAGAGCGTTTGGTATACATGTTTATGATAAGCTCAATGAACTGACTTGAGACCCACTTGCAGAAGATACAATACCCCTACCGGAAGATGGTGGTGCTTGCATTTATATCTTAAGGTCTTGGGTTTTGCAGCAGCAAAACTCGTGTTTGCTTTTTCAGCATAGTACCGTACTTCATGAGCACCACTAATAGTCATCGATTAACTACTACCACACAATTATACGACCCTAACTCATCGATCCATACAACCTACACGTGTATGTTTGTTAATACATAGATTAACTTGAATGGAACTTCTAATTCTCCACCGCCTTGCAAATACCTCCTTTCGATAAATAAACCCACGCAAGCCATTCCTTTAACAATTTCTATGGTAGTGCTTTAGATTAAATAAATGATAAATAACATCTTTATAGCTTATTGCAGAGAATAACAGTCAACGCCAATACGTGCATCGCTATAAATGCATAAACTGCAGGATATCTGGGCTAATGTGACACCTTGGAATTCGATTTAGTTTACAGATGAGACGTAAGCCGCGTCTGCATGATCCATATTTGCCAGTTGATTACTAGTATTCACACCAAAATCCCTCTACTCTACCAGATCCTGAATGTTTTAAACGCAAGGGTGTAATCCAGGTGCAATCTATTTGTAGTCAACAAAAACTTGCATAGCACTCTATCGACATTTCATCTCTGCAGGCAGGAAGGTTACAACGCCACTAAAACACCCGTCAAATGTTCTTTATTTGTGAACATGTCAATAAAGTAGAGTGTACAAGGAAATTATAGATATATATGGATCATGGCATATCTAGATTGATATGCATTTAAAAATTGCCGCCTAAATAACTGTTTGAAAAAAACATTATTTCTACAGAAACTATTCAGTTTTAAAATTCTTTCGCTTCAATGACTACAAATCAGTAGTATTATTACTAACTTGTCCTTTGAGATCATCAAGCCCAATCTTTGTGGTTTTAAAGTAGAATATCGCTTAAGCCGGTGTTAGGAGGCGTGAGAGGTGCTGCACGCTACATTACCTCTCACGAACAGACTCAATAAAACCGAGTCTGCTACTTTTATTTCTTGTTTGTGTTTGTTGCTTCCAAGGGATCCCATTTCCAGTATTTATTGTTATGGGATTCCAAAATGTTGGATGGATATTTTAAAGGTGATTAAGCCATGTATTCAGGCAAGTTTTATAATCGAGAGTTCTGAAAAACTTGGAAAAGGGTGAAGTGTAATAAAAATCAGATGATTAACAAAGAGATATGAACCAATATGGCAGCCGTCGTTTTGAGAACTAGTTCTTAGCTACCATAGGTGAGATATTTATAAATATGATAATTACTGATTCATAGTTTATACATTATAGCAACTGTATGCACAATAAGTATACCAACGTGTAATAATGCATTTGTATTTTGCATTAAATTACAATGACATGTTTTGCTCTAAAGGATATTTTATCAATATTCCATACATTTAGTAATTTAGAACTATGCGTCAATGTTCTCCATCTGGCGTCTTACATATCTTAGAACAACATTTCAACAGAAACGACAGAAATTGTAGAAAATGGCTAACATCTCCATAAGCTTCTAAAATATTAGGCAAAGTTTTTTAATTTAAATAAGCAAATGTTTGGGATCAAGATCCAGACATTCGGAGCTCAAATTATGTTTCGTGTGCCCCAGATATCTTTATTTTATACGTCGCATACGTATTAAAAGAATATAAATAATTCTGTTATAGTATGTAACTTTAATGAATTGAATGTTCATTCATGTTTGCGTTATATTTTATCTCAAGAGGTTAAATCTTAATTTTATTTGTCTATTAGTAATCACAAATTGAAGTAACATATGCCTCACTTCTGTGATTCCTTTTTACGACTTAAGATCGGTTTACAATCGCGCTGAATGGAATAAAGCAGGGCAGCGATATTCGTAGTTGATTTTATCTCACGCTAAAGTATTGACATATTCTACAATTACCGATCTTATCCTCCTGCGACAACTTCCACTAACAATGAAATAATAAAGGGTTCGTTTGATCAGCTAGAAATCAACATATTATTTGGCAAGACGTGTTTATATTTTCAGTAATATAGCTTTTCAGTCATAGAAAACTATTGATGTGTGATTAATGAAAAGCAAACGATGTTATAATATAGTCTTTCAACCGAGAAAGCTTGTCTGTGCCGATGAGTTATTTACGGAATCAGTTTTCATATTGCATATTTCACAAACATTCGAGAAAATACGGTATTTTAAATTTTAATTTCGTAATTCTATTCTTCAAAAGTTGTACAGCGCACGGCATGTTAAGTGATTGACCCCTCTACAGTCAGTCATTACGCTTCACTTTTCACTTACTGAAACCCCAACTACAGGAGGTGGGTGCATGAGCTTTCATCCCTCGGGTTTTCTGGTCGTACCCTAGATTGGTTTTCTCTTTAGCTGCAACTACTATGGTTGTTCAGTACGATTCTGGATACATCCTGAGGTGTTTATTATTTTGTATGTGTTTCTTTATTTAGTTTCTCTGGATGTGGACTTTATTGTTAGATAATTCCTTTTGATGGGATGTAGTTTTGTTTACACTGTCTTGTCTAATTGGGTGCTGAAGACAGGATAATAGCGAGGATTGTGCGCATATAAAATCGATTCAAGCTAACCAGTAGGCCTTATTGCCTACTGACCGTTCCAAGTCGGTAACCCTGTCTTCACCACCCTTTCTGTTGTTTTTTGTCTCTTTCATTGTATTATGAAGTCCTTGTTTGCAGTACAGTGCGGATCTACTATGCCATTGCGTTCGGACGCTGCGGTTTCTATAGGACCCTATATCTCATTTTTGGTTTCGTTTAGATTATTTATAGCTTTGACGCTCTGCGTCCCTCTTTGATTGTGAGAGGACCGGACGGACTGTGGACCTGATGATGATGTCTACCTAAATCCTGAGATGATGGTAACCTTTGACATTTATCTCCAATTTTGTCTTTTTCTGACCATAATGGTTAATTCTCGTGTTTCGCCGGCTTCTCCAAGTATTTGCTTTGTGGCATTTTAGTGTTTTTTTCATTCGTATATCCATGATTTATCTTTGTTATACTTATATTGCCTATTGGTGCATATATGTGTATGATGTCACTCTTAAAGAAAACAATTATAAGTGACGTATATGTTTGGATATAATGTGGCATATAAGCACATATACTTGACTATTAAGTCTAATTTAAACCAAAATCATGTTAGTTTCCAAGGGATCCCATTTTCAGTATTTATTCATAACTTAAAACAAAGATTATTAATTTAAAAATGTTGGAATATTATTAATTGATCTTAATAAAACAAGATACCATCAACATAGCAGTTATGTTAAAACAGTTTGTTTGTCTGTGGTACGAGAGCGCCACATTTTCTGTTAGACTTGTATATCTATTTTGATGTTATGATTTATTATTATCAGTGACTTTGGCTTTTGTGATATATAATTTGTATCAACAATGATTGCGTTAAGGCGAAATGTGTCTTTTTTAATAGAGTTTCAATTCCTCTGGCATGAATGCTAACAGGAATGTATTGTTTTTGAAAGAATATATATATTTGAAGTAAAATTTAATATTTTCATTAATATATAGAACTGTATAGTGATCGTGTTTAATCAACTATCATTGTTATGCATGTAATTAAAAAATAAAGTACATTTTGGTGTGTTTTTTTTAAATTTGATTTTCCATATCAACGGATAATTGCAAGCTTATACCGACGCTCCAAGAAAGAATGGATTGAAATTATTTATTACTTCAAAGTCACCCTTACGGTTCATGCCATTCGCATAAAGCACAAAACATGAGGCTTACTAAAACGCTTCCGTACTGCGGAAACAAATACACGAAGTTATCCATGACAATTAAAGTAGATCTAAAAGTCGAACAGGAAATGTAGCTTCAAGGACCACAGTCAACCAAAACCACGCATAGATCAAAAACAATAATTATAAAGATTAATAATGATAAATATAGATAAAAACATCAACCACAAACACACAGAGAAACAAATCACAATTTTAAATATGAATAAAAGGCCAATAAGACATCATAACCACAAAAGGGTTGACAATAGGGCTACCGCATTGGAACTGTCAGTGGCAAAAAAGGCCGCCGGGGGTTTAAACCATTTTCAGGGTGCACCAAACCCCACACTTACCCTACTGTCATCAAAATAAAACGGGACAGTGTAAATAACGAAATCCCCGCCATAAACTATTCTCTAACCAACAAGGCAGCATTAATAGGCAATATAAGTAAAACATCAAATATGCTCGTGTATATATAAAAACAAAAAACGGTAGCCTAGAAAGCCACAAAGAAGGTACTCAATGACTTGGCAGAAGCCAGAGCAACAAGAGAACAAACCATTGAGGGCACGACAATGATAAAGTTATATTCTTTAAAAAATGATTTTTAAAAATGTTCTTTTCTGTAAAATGTATTCCAATAATATTTGTTTGCTAAAGTTGTTTAAGTTGTGTTTTAAACGTATGTTTTATATTAAGAAATGACAAATGAGTCGTAAACGAGTGCACATGCTAAATAAGATGTATGAAACGACTTACGAATTATATTTTATGTAATTTTGACGGTTCCGAGGCTTTATTGTCTACATTGTTTTGCTTGTGATGTCGCATAATTTACTTCCCATTACGTGGTCCCGCCTTAATTCCATTAAGCCATAGGAAAGCTTATATTAACATGATTACGGATATTTCGACAATAAAACAGTTTAAAAACATGTTTTGACTGAAGAAATGCGATAACCTGTTAAAAATTAACTATTAAATGTTTTAATTTTACCCTATGCAACCTTTTAAAGCCACAATTAAGGTTTTATTTCATACCCAGCCAACCCCGTTGTCGCTTCTTGGAGAAGGGGTTGATGAGGTATGAAAGTTGAAAGTTAATACTCGGACCGCGTAATGATTATTTTCTATTATTTATTGTTTCTTTAAAATGCGTGTTTCTGATTGACTGTGTTCTGTGAATGCTACATTTTCTGTCTCGACTTTTATAATAAAACAGTTTCAGAAAACAACATTTTCAAAGTATTACTGATTGAATGCATTTTATGTTCAACCAATCAAATCGTTGCTTGTTTATTTTATACATGTGGTCCTACAACAGAATATAAAGTAGCTGTTCGACTCACATCATACGCTACAATACGTTGAAAGTAGTTAACATTTCTCTATTGTTTGGGGCGCTTGTTGCAGCCAAAGTTTTTTTTTACTTTTAAGATAAAATTAATCTACTACCTAAAACGTTGTAAATCAGTAAAACAGATATTTTTAGCGGTAAATAACAATACCTTACTTTTCAAAATCGGTTGAGAAATAAAAATTCCATGTGCGAAAGTTGTTTTTGATGGGTCATTTTCAATGCAAAATTCTACTGCATGAACAATTTGAGATTTTTATCCAAAAATGGTTTTTAGTTGTTGGATATTAGTAAATTAAGACACCCTGAAAGTTTATTAGCAAAATATGAAGTATTACTGAAGTTATTTGACATTTCTTAATTTTCTGCTTTCCCACCAACAAGGAATTTACATAGGAAAAGCCCCATCAAAAAATCGTTTTGCCTGTAAAATATTTAAACAAACTCTGTTATTTTTTTAAATACGAACTATTTAGAATTTATAAACCATTTCCAATTGATAAATGTTGTGTATGTCTAAAGTAGATGAGAACATTATATCGAATATGCATCTGAACTATCTATGCAAATTAACCTGTTACTGTACTCAAATGGGTTTAGGTGTTGTATTCGCAGGATATAAACTTCAAGAGGTGCTAGTTCTACGTTCGCTTATTAAGCTGCTCATTGACTGTTACGCACACGTCTGTGATTCCGTTTTTACATGATTAAACAGGATTGAATGATGGCACTGAATTAAATATGTCATTGTCATCGATATTCACAGCTGAGTTTGTCTCACGCTGAAGTATTGACACAGTGATATATATACAGTGATATGTCACAGTGATATGGCACTGCGACAGTGATATTTTATTCTCTCGTGATATACACTATATTACATAGTATAACAATGAGTTATCTCACACAAAAAATGAACTGTTCTGATATGGAAAAAAAACGTATTATTACCTCTCTTTTTAGATATAAGCATTTTACTTGTAACGCTTTAGTATGCAAGCGGGGCCGAACCCAATGTTCTATCAAGTACGGTCCTTCCCACTATAATCAATTACACACATTTACATGGGAAAACAATGAACACAATAAATAAACAGTAGAGTTTAACATCAACACGTGTTTGTTTGTTTGATTGTATGGTTAGTTGGTTGGTTGCTTGAAAGAATGGTGTTTTACGTAATTGTCATCTCATTTTAAGTTATATACTTTGTGTCAAATATAAATTAATTGTTAATACAGAGAAACGGAGCAAAACATAGCAAAACATAGCAAAACATCTTAACAAAAGTAGAAGAGTTAAAAGAGATGGCCCTGCAGTGAGTCAGAAAAATGTCCACTTTTTATAAAACTTAATGTGCGCAGCGCTTGCTTTCACTGTAGTATGTGTTTGGAAAGCAATACAAATATGCTTTTCACTGTCTGAGAGTTCATCTTGATCGAAAGGGAACGTGTTTACTTAACACTAAATGGATGACAACGACAACGGTCTACATTTTGATGACGGTAAGTTTGATATAAAACTTACAGCTAAAACTCTGGGCCTTGTAAACAATTGAATGTTGTTTAACGGCTCATCAACACAGTATAGGTTATTTAGAGCCGCCACAGAGAGAGGGGTAGGATACATAGGAATCCGGGAACCTGCCCTACTCTTATTATCGAATAGATTCCTATGGTTCTTTAACGTGCTCGGAGGATAGACCGATACACGGGACCGCCCGGTTTACGTCCCCATCCGACGGACGAGGCTAAGGTCAAGTGTCTTGCCCAAGAACACACCGACGGAACTCAGTGGCACCACGGAGGATTGAACCCGGGGCCTCCGGTTACAAATCCGCCGCGCTACCGACTGCGCCACGCTAGCCCCTTGTAAACAAACACGTATGATTCATATGCAATACAATAAATAAACGAATATACTTTTACTGGTGTGAGGCTGTTCAAAAGATTACAATGACAGGTTTTTAAAATTAATTGTGTATATCTGGCCGATTAGGCTGATTTAAGTGCAGGAGTTTGAACATTGTTACATAGTTTCCACATAGAATGCTTCTGTATGCCGACAAATGCGTGATGAATTCGGTTTCCATATTTCATATGTCACAAATTTCAAAATTGAATCTTAATAACAATGCATTCAATTTCTCATATTAAGACATTTGTATAGAAAGTATTGATATAGAATATTTACTCTTGTTTAATAATAATATGTCTTAAAAGTTACATTTCATTATTTATTTATGTGTTTGATTATCTGTTTTTGAGTACGTATCATATACAAATACGGTTCCTTTTAATGTTGTTTGTGTTCTTCAAAATAGTCTACCTCTTGTTCCAGGAAGCGTTAGTGGTGTTGCACATAATATTATCTCTCATGAACAGATATTGCTTCAATGGGATCCCATTTTCATTGTGTAAGTTTCAAGGTTCGATTCCGTAAGTTCCATAAGCACGAATGCTAACATGGAAGTCGTTTGAGAGAAGATTAAATAACCGTATGAATGCAGTAAGCGTTCTTCAAAGCGATTGACGTTTAAAGAAGGTAATGATATCATGTTCTATTTCATTTGATTCGAAAATTAATTGTCTATCAAACATAACATGCTATCAGGTATCTCAAATCTGAGCAGTTATGAATTAACAAATTGCATTTCATTTTCATTTATGAATGTTGACGACACATGTTTATATCCACTATAGCATGTCTTAGGTCCAATCATGATACATTAGGTGACATACTGCAATACTGTATGGTATACTAGCTCGTATAAAGTAATCAAATGAAATACAAATAAGTTGTTTAAGTGTTTAATCTATTGCTTAAATTACAGAACACAAGTCACTGCGGCATGCACACGTCATATCAGATATGTCTGTTCATTAAAGTTTTAAAGTCTCTTTTATCCAGTGTTATTGTGACATGAAGTGACAAGTATATTAGTAAAATAATTCACAAATGCAATTGTACAACTGTGCGTGACAATTTGTTCCGGTATCTGTTGAAATCTGATACAAATATGAGCGATGCATGTATTCTGCAGACACTTAGTGATTTTGCTTCAAATTACGGAACTTCTCAGTGGTTTTGTTAAACTTACGGCTTTCTCGAAACAGGTTTATGTTGTATTTTAGTAATATTTCTCGATTGATTATTCCCATTCATTAAGATCAATCATTCAGAAAATAGACAATGGAAAATTGATGAGGTTCTGAACATTTTGTAAAACAAAAATAGTTCACGAGGTAAGGGATAAGGCGATGATATATTTTGCAGAACATATTATGATCGATGAGTACACATTCTATGCCGTTTATATGTATCAACAATTTAACACAAATGATACTCAATTCTGCCATATGCCATGGGTATATGTAGGGTGCCAATATATCCGCAACGTGCCAATGTGTCCACGGACATATTGGACCTCACGTAGGGTGCCAATATGTCCACAGCGAGCCAAAATGTCCACGGAAAATTTAGGGGGCGTCTCAAACAAGTTAATCCATGAAATCGTTCAGTCAAGATTGAATGGTAGATTAGAAAGAATACTTTTCTTACTAGTTTTATCCTGGATATGGGACGTTAAAGCAAAAATAAACATAAAATCATATAAGGAATTGATATAAAAAAATAAGGATTTAATTAATTAATTGGAATAAATAGTTTTAACATGAACTGCATGAACAGTTGAATTAACCTCATATGACCTTCTGCATCAACTGTTCGTGTGCATGCTGTGGTGTCTTAGTATTGTTAGGGTATATTCGGATCACTTAGATTATTATATATTTGCTATTCGGGCTCTACCGAGGTGATGACATATTGTAATTAAAATAATGTGTTGTTGGGTACTGTTTTATCCCCTTGATAGTTTTACACGTGATGCTATATCTAACGTCATACGTCTCAATTCTAAACATGGAACAAATCTACTGACTCGTTAGCTATTAATAATGTATTACCACATGCTGGTTTAATTTCCCCGGCCATATCCTCCATGTAAAAAAAATATTGTTACTTCAATGTTGAAGAATGTACTTAAAAGTAATGTCTGATATCCTTCGTCTATTTCTCAGAGGAAACTACGGGATGATCTGATTCGGCGCAGATTATCTGCAACAATTCACACTTTCAATGCATAAATTAAGGGATTGAAAAGACTAGATATCAGGCTGCACGATAGAGGAATTAATGTAGTATGCATACTCATTGTCAATTACTTTGTTTTGACATTGCTATGACATATATTCACAAACTGCACGTATTTGAAAAGCTACTGTAAACAAATATGATGTTTGTCATGTGAGTTATTGTTATTCAATCTATTTGGCATGAACTGCATTTATCTCTCAGTTGAGAGCAGAGTCAGGGGCTCACTGTGTGATACACTAAACTTTACAGTTTTAAAGTTAAGACCTCTGCCTCGTGTGGATTGAAGCCCTGATGTCGTATTGATGGTGGAAAATGTCCCCGTCGTGTTATTTCCGCCTGATGTCACTGTTCCAATATGATGAAAATGGGTTGAACGGGATGTATAACTCCATTCCAATACCTTTTAATTGATATGATATGATATATACAGCCGAGTTAAAATAATTTCAGAGCGCTTCCGAGATATACACTATTTTTACAAATCTGATATTTTACATAAACAAACACATATCTACAATAATACATATACATACTCATATCTATACTAATTTAATAATTTAACTTTATATTAACGGACCTATCGATTTACTCTTCGCGACTATACTCTATAATTGTATGATGTTCCGAACGATTATTGACCCTATGATGACGTCTCTAACTAAATCCTTTAAAGGAAGGTAACGAGTAATGTTTGTCTTCAATGCCGTCATGTCGTGCCCTTAATGTTTTTTCTCGTTTGTTCTGGCTTCTGTCAATTCGGTGAGTACTTACTTTGTAGTTTTTTAGGCGTTTGGTTTTTATATGCATATACCAACGGTTTTAATTGTATCGGCTATTAATGTTTGCATATATTGTTGGATATTACAACCTGGTTTATCTGCAACGTGTTTTTCGGTGACTGTATTTTATGAGTGCTGCATTTCCTGTTTGACGTTTGTATCTACTTTTATAACCATACTAACAGATATGCCAATAAACAGTGCGTCATATAAACATAATATCATCTCATAATATATTTGCCTTTTTTTGTCTCTTTAATGGCCTGAAAGTGGCAAGAGTATTTGTAAAATTACTCACTAATGAGAGTACAACTGTTTGTGACATTTGCTCTGGTAGCTCTTGAATTCTATATTCTAGTTAACTTTGAGATAGTTAACAGAGAGAATGATTCGTTTTTGTGTAAGTTTACGTCTTTCTCGAATAGTTTCTTTTATATTTTCTGTTAGCTAATATAACTAGTTAGTATATAATGTTTTTTTCAGATGGAATGATTGATTTTGTCGGAAATTGCGGATTCCTTGAATACGTTTTAAATTAATTCTCAGTTGAATATTATAAGTGTTTTGGTTCTTTCTAATATTAACAATTTAAAAGTGCAGCGTATATCTAGAAGAGCTGGATGTGACCAGTAGTTTGCACACACATTTAAACTATCTACACAAAATAACTCTATATAGTGTGTCAATGGTTTAAGACTTACAGGATATTAATCTCAGGAGAATCGTTCTACTTTTGTCTGTTTCTGTATCTGAGATTCCAGCTTACGATGCTATATTAAACATTGACAACCCTTTCGTTTCTCCTATGGTTCACAAGATATAAAGATATAAAGATCTTCAACATAACAAAGATAATATTTCTGATACTGTCCTCTTCTTTCCTCGATTTGCATCTCTCAGTAATTAATGCAAATGGAGTAATAATAAGCAAAATGTATGACAAGAGAAATGATTTCATTTCGATTTCGTTAATCATCCTTACTTAGACGGGGAGGTTCTTAGAGCAACATCTTAAAGCGTGTATATTTCTGAACTTATTCGTTTATTCAGAGCTTGTAGTAGAGATGAGGACTTTAATATTCGTACTAAAAAGATACATCATCAGGACTACCGTTAGCATAACTACGAAAACCCTTTGCAAAATGATTTCATCATAACCCTGATCTGCTTTAAAAATATAAAAGAAAAATTCTCTTCTGCGACAATAACTATCACAACCTGACGTATATATTGACGTGATTTACAAATGTGTATAATCATTGATCGTGATCACGTCGCTATAATCTTTATTAAGCTTGTAAACATGTGTATTAAAAGAGGTTATGTCCTTATCATTTTATAAATCACTGCATGTTTAATGGTTGACTCATTTACAAGTCGCCACTATGATTTCCTCTTTGATAGTGTGATTACCGGATAGATTCTGGACACTATGATGATGTCTACCTAAATGATCAGGACAGTAACATTTGAAGTTTCTCTCAAATCTTGTCTTGTATGTCCTTAATGGTGTATTCTCGTTTTGCCCTGGCTTCTGCCTAGTCATTGAATACTTGTTGTGTGACTTTCTAGGCCTTTTTTCTATTCATATACACATCTTTGTGCTATACTTACATAATGATTTCTTTTGTACGACTTTAATATATTTTCTTATTTCGACAAAGAAGCCATGAAACGGTCATTAGTAAAAGCAAAAAGCCGCTGGGGTTTTAACCAATTTCTAGAGTGCACACAACTTCATTCTTACCTTATTGTCATCCCAATAAAACGAGACGGTGTAAACAAAGAAAGCCCCGCCAGGTAATATCATCTAACAGACTAGGCAACAGTATTACTAATATGTATAACACAAAGAAAATTAGGCCTCGTGAACATGTTTGTGTATAAGAAATAATAAATACGTACCTGTGTTTTATCGTTCGGATCATTCGGATGCGAGTAATTAAATCACTCGTGCTAAAGCATCTGAACTGCTAACTGTATTTTATTCACCGATAAAATACAGGTACGTATTTATTATTTCGATTCTAACACAACAATAACCCAATTGTTTGCGCTATTGTGGGGTCACTATATATTATCTCGGAGGTCAAGGTAATCAGGCTGCTATGTTTAAATGATGTTCCATTGGGCGCCCCCGTATGCAAAGTTCTGCGCGGTACAATATGTTCAAATACACTATCAAGTGACGTCATGTAACGTGGCGCTTTCAAAGGATGAGATATATGCGTTGAATTAATGGAACAGCTGTATGTTATCGTAGAATAACATACAGCTGTCTCTCTTCTTTGTGTATATGAAAGACTGCGCAGGTCGTGTTAGATTATTTGATAATGAAAACAAAATGTTTTCTTTTCGAAAAACAACAACAACAACAATAAACAGCTATTCAACAACCATCTAATGAAATTACTTAATATATTGTTGATGCAGTCAGGTTTATGTTCATGTTGCAAAATCGCATCCAATTCATTCAATATGAGTTGTTAATAGATTTTTGAAGGAAGATAAAAGGATATGTGTATGGCGTGGTACACACTGACAATTAACACATTTGATGAAGACATTATACATGCAATGATTCTGATGTTCATTACACATATGTAGGCCCTTATACATTTACCAGCATGCTGTGTGACATGACCTGATTTAACATTTCCTCCTTAGAGGTCTGTAACAGTGCATTCGTCGTTATCTAAGTGACTTATCGACGTACAGCATTAGCCCATTTCCTGTTTAAAATATTTTATCAGACTGAAAAAATAGGGAATCTAGTTTTGTTTTTGAGTTTTCAGACTTTCCTTTTATGCATTTGATCAAATTCTAAAAGCAGGATGTAAAGACAAACTGTGTTTCACAACGCGGAGAGGGCAGCAGTCTTGGCAGTTTTTAACGAAGTGGAGCCACCGTCTAGAGAGTGTGGCTAGAAAACCTCACCACTGATAACTATTTTGTTTTGTTATTTAACGTGCACAATAAACTTAATGAGGACACGATGTAAAATAACTATAAAGGAATTAATGGAAAATTGTTCGAGAGGAGTGAGTGAGAATATTCTTGAATTGTGGTAATGCCTTTATGTTAAGTGCAGTAACTGATAAAAATTTAGCTAAATGGGGCATGCAGTTGTTTGCGGAGTATGTAGATTTACAGAGGGCTGTAGATAATTTCAACAGGGAAATGTTGTGGTTCATTTTAATAAAAATAGGTAGTGCTAAAGGCAACTTATTATTAAAGTGTGAAAATAAATCGATATTAAATAATATGCTTAATGGAGTAAGAACTTATTATATGTTCCAATTTTATTTTCAATATGAATTGATGAAATTACAAATATTGGATTTATATGTATGCAGCTGTCTCCGGATGCCTATACAAGATGCATGTCTGATTATGTTTGTTAACGACTTTGGTCGTACACGTGAAGCTTACATGTTATTGTTTTACAAAGATAATAACTGCATACGTATTGTACAAATTAGGACTAAACAAAAAACAAAGGTTGTTGTATTTAGAAAGCAGTCAAGACATGGACATACAGATACGCGAAACAGGTGAATTTATGAAAGCTGATTGCATCCTGAAGGAAAATGTGTGACGTTGGATATGTATTGTTGATATAGTAAGAACATGTTCTCCCAAATAGATGTGTTTTAATGTGTTTAGATCATGTTTATATTAACATGAAATAATAAAAGGAACGTCCGGTTTATTAATGTAAACAAGATAAGCAAGAATCTTACGAAACTATTCACACGTTCGGTTCAGCAAAAAACATAGTGCATATTCATTAACTTCAACTTCATAGTATTCGAATGAATGCATGTTTAAATAAAACCGTAGACAGTTGCAAAAGTATTGTAAAGATCTGTGGGACTGTATAAGAGTTGAGCGTTAGGTTTTGAGAAAAAAAAGTATACATTTTGGTATAATGACACTTGTAAACATTCCCTATGCGTATTTATTAATGTACACATCTCTTATATCAAAATACAAGTTCAGAATTTTCCATTAACAGTCACTTTAGGCACCTTTTGTCGGCTTCTAATTTTACTATATGACTTACAAAGCATTGGTCGCCAATCTGAGTAATGAACAATTGTGTCATTGTACCTAGACAATGGGCATAGAAGGAGTTTCCTGGTATGTGTAGAGACTTAATAACAAATATATGTGGCGATTTATTTAATTAAGAATGTTTCAGGCAAAATAATGACGATGACGTGAGGTTTCTCGAGTTATCACACTACTTATACTGAAAGTACCCAAATGCAATGTCTATAGAGGAAATGAAACTGAAAATTAGTGAAATGAACCGGAAATGCAAACATTAGAGTTGCACTAAGAAACTCAGAGTGCGGCCACTGTACATGGAAAAGCCGTTGAGAGGGTTTCCTTATAAGTATATTTTACTCACACGCAGTTATTCTGAGTTTGAAATTACAAATTAGGAAAGTACGTACAGAGAGCATGACTTGATTGTAGCTGAAAATGAAATAAAACATGAAATGAAAAAATAGCATTGCCCGTGAGCAAATCTGTTTTTAGAAAGCGTGGGCACAATTCAAAACGCTAACAAAAAAAATACAACTTAAGTAAATTAAAGAACAATGTTAATTGCTTTAGTTAAAAACAACATCATTGAGAATTGCTGGATTGCATTCATTTTTATAGACATAACAAATGAATCATATACGTTTAAATTGTATTGTCCTTTTTATTAAGTCAATCACGCTTTTTCAATACTGTACGTGTTAGCTGGCATCAATGAATTTATCAATATCGGTTTATTTTCAAACATAACACACACTATTAATGTATTAGTGACGATTTGTAATTCGGACATATATATAGTATTAGTTTTTAATAGAACATAATCATTCATCGTGTCGACACATATATTCCAAAACGGTGTTGTATTTACCGAATACTAAGGCATGAAACGAAAAGATAAAGTGTCGTTTCCAAAGGTCCATTGTCATACTCTTTTTGTATAGCACAGTGGCGTTGCTTGTGCAGTGTGGCGGCAGTAAAACGTCTCCTCGCGCTTGCAATCAGTACTGTTATTCATTCGATCTTTGGAGATCGCTGAGCCCGATACTTATAGTTAGTTATCGGTGGTACATTTTCAATTTCTTTTGTTTTCTTACTTAATTTTTGATTAGGTGGTTCCACTACTCCGGCCGATAAAAGGCTCTGGGTATTGTTTAACCACTCATAGGATATGTTGTCTGCTTTTTATACGCAGGCTTCATAACCGCTGCTCCCAACTAAATTCCATTATGTTTATTTCGCTCTTCGGGGCATTTAATTTTATTAGATACTGGGACCATACGCCGTACGACATGGGGAATACGTTGAAGAAGGATAACTCCATGTCCACCGCCATATGCATGCCATCTTCGGGATGGTTAAAATTGTGTGCTGTTGATTTTATGAATAATGAGTTCTGCTCAACCCGGGGCTAGAGGGCGTGAGCGGTAGCTAGCATATTTCACTACCACTCATGCACAGTCTCAATCAAACCGAGACTGCATAATTTCGTATGTGTCGTGCTCGGCCGTTTCCAAAGGTCCATTATCATACTCTTTTTTTAATGTCATGGTAAACAAAACAGAACAGACATAGGTAGCCATAAGAATATAAAAATTGACAGCCAAGCTTAGCGTAAATCCAAGCATCGGAATAGTGTACCTTGGCGTGCGTGGTCCAGTGGTACAGTGATAAACTCCAGATCGAGAGTCCGTGGGTTCGATCCTCGCCGCAGCCATGTTATTTATCCTTGAGCAAGATAATTAATCCACATTGCTTAGTACTGGTTCTACCCAGAAAGCCGCCGAGAGTGATTAATCTAAGTTGCAAGAATTTATTTCGCAATCGATGTAAAATAAATATGTTTAAACTAATGTACCGTCTAAAAGTACAAATCAAGCCTAAAGTCGACACATGGCTTCACTGACTCTTAATCATGATTAGTATTGAATGTAATCCCCTCAAGAAACGGATCTAATTATATGGTTAGGAAAGATACAATAATATAGGAGAGATGGTTTCGTCGATATCGTCAAGTGTAAAGGTGTTGGTCGTAGAAGTAGAACGACGTCTTTTTCAGATTGTACACAGTCACCTCAATAGCTTGAAACTAGAAAACCAGTCTACTGTATAGTGTCGTTAAACATATTGGAAAGCGCACAGGTTTTGATATATTTCTGATTAAAAAGCTACTCCTTTTTTCTGGCATCGCAAAACATGTTTCATTAAATTCGAAAAACAAAAAGTACCATGACAACCATTTGTTTATAAAAGAGTGTCACGTTGGCTAATAGTTGATGAAATATTTGTGTTTATGAATACAGTATGTATGTTTAATTTGACGATGTTGTCTGTTGTTCATTTTCTTTCGCGTTAAATAAGACACACTTTATTGTTATTATTACTACTACGACTACTCTATACCGTTTAATAGATGTTTCAACAGATTCCATTTGAGGTCAGAAATGCGACAGGAGTCCAAGAAATCAAAGACGAAAGAAATTACGACGAAAGTCTAATTTCGAGATTGTTTATATATTTTGGATATCAAGCCTCATGAGCTATTCTGTATTTGACATTATTTCATTGGATGACACATGCCGAAACATATAGATATATATTTAAGAACGACAACAATGATGAGATAAGAGATAATATCTATACATATATGAAATGCGAGGACTATATAAATTTAGAAAACGATATTAGTAACCATAACATACCCATAAACAATATTTTAACCAGGTTCACAGACAGGATATATAAGTCGATTGATAAATGCAAAGTAGTTAATAAAGTTAATAAACATAAACATAGCAAACCGGATTGGTTTGATAGTGAATTCAAAATCCTAAAAATGGAAAAATATAAACTGTTGCATAAATATCGACACAATAGTACAAAACAAAACCTCGACAATTATATTACGACAAGGACAACATTTAAATTACATGCAAAACAAGAAATTGCAGCACAGCTGCTGGAAAAATGTTCGACAATTCTGAACATAATATTAATATTTCAGGGGTCAAGCTAGGGGAGAAGGAGAGAACAGCGAAGTGGGAAATTCACAATTATTTATATTGGTTTAATAAAACTGCACGAATGATTGATACATGTTGTCAATTTTTATTTACATATATGATATATACGTTGTTTCATTTCAAATTAAAGCTTTTTTTACTTTCAAGTCTTAATTTTAATTGTTGGTGGTCATATTCAATATGCATATCATTATCAGAGAATTTAATACGAATGCCATTAACGGCTCATCAAAACATTATAGATTATTTAGAGACGCCCTTGAGAGAATTGAATTGAATTGAATGTTGTTTAACGGCTCAAAACACAATATAGGTTATTTAGAGCCGCCCCAGAGAGATGGGAAGGATACATAGAAATACGGGAACCGTGCCCTACTCTTATTATGGAATAGATTTCTATGGTTCTTTAACGTGCTCAGAGGATAGACCGATACAAGGGACCGCCCGGTTTACGTTCCCATCCGACGGACGAGGCTAAGGGAAAGTGTCTTGCCCAAGAACACACCGACGAAACTCAGTGGCACCACGGAGGATTGAACCCGAGGGCCTCCGGTTACAAATCTGCCGCGCTACCGACTGCGCCACGCCAGCCATTGAAACGGGGGAATGATACGTGTATAGGCCCATACCTACCCTTACTCTTACCGATGTTTCTTTGTTTTCTACATAACATAACGTGAATTCTAGTGCATTTTCAAAACATTTAATTTTCAAAACATTTAATTGACCCGTGTGGTTCCCGGGTGCCCCGTGACCGTGCCCCGTTTGGTCACGGGGCAAAGAATAGGGCCACTGCAGACCCCTTTGGACGGGTAGGCAGAGGGTAGAATCACCCCAAATACATGTTCATTTTATCATTTTTTGTTCATGTTCATTAAAGGTCTTCATCATGATCCCTGCATTGTTTCAGGTGCCATCTCGCTCACATCAAAAGAGCAGTGGCAGAAAAACAATAAACGTGGCTCCAGCGTAAATGGCGTTTCTACGATAGAATTTGCAGCAACTCTGCAGTTCAGGGTGAGAAGGTTCTAGGCCCATTTTCCATATTTTATCTCTATGTACATGGAGGATGAGCCTGGCATGTTCATGCCTGTTAGGCGCCATATAACCTTTTATGTGTTGGTGCGCCTTAAAACCCAATTCAATTCCAAAACATTTAATTGCTAAATCCTATGATAATGACGTGCGAGGCCCTTAAAATCTGACAATAATTGCTTGTCGAAATTTAGGTGTGTGATGGTGTGGGGTGGGTGGGGTGGTGGGATGAGAGCCTCTGGTTCGCTCTTGTGATTTGGGGATAAGCTAATTTAATCTGTAAGGTATGAAATGAATGTTGTTTAATGACTCAACAACACAACAACACATTATTCGTTATTCGAGAGAAGACATCACACACAGGAATATGGAACCTGATATAATATACACACATTTTGTATACACCTCGCTGCGCTCGGCATTATTTTGGCGTTTACAGCACCATTTCACCATGTTTACCACACTGTCATAAAAATGTTATAACATATGAATTTGTAAGCGTTTTGGGGCACCGCTTCTCGAAGCTTATGGCAGTATGTGATCTATGATTTTTTTTAATGTTCGGGGTCTCGCTTCGTGCGAATTGAAAATGTCAACTAAGGTCAACTGCGAAATTGAAGAACACGACGAATCATGGCCTATGGGCTTCGCTTCGCGAAGCTTACCAAAATAGTATTGTTTAATTTAATGTTCGGGGCTTTTTCGGGCGAAGCTCAATACTTTGTAATTATCAAATTTTCACGATTTACGTAAGTTTACTCCGGAGTACATGTACAGTAACTACCTAGGCCCAAATGACAGCATAGGCCTATGGTTGGGGGCGTGGAGGCATGATCCTCCGGACTTTCTATTTCATTTTAGAATGTATTAATTAGGTAAGTAAACTGTCACAGATGTGTAACTGAAAATACTCACATTAATCCCCTTCCCCATTGCCAGACTGGCAAACATTGTACATACATAGACCAAAGCAATTAGCACATGTGACCGTCATGTATCGCATGACGTCATGTTTAACATATCTCATGACGTCATGTTTAACGTCAGTCGCTAAAGCACCAGTTACCCCTACTCAGGTCTTGACGTCACATGCTGCTTCACACAAGAAAAAGGAAAGAAATTTACATTTAGACGCTTATTGATGCAAGTCTGAATCCGCGTACCATTTGCCGTTCTGAAAAATATGAAGCAGGCCGGACGAGGTAAACTCCGGACATGAAGAACGCGGTCGACATAATGTCGTAAATATGAATAATTTGAGGCTTCGCAGTGCGAAGCTTAGTGACAATATAAATGTATGTCGTTTAATTTCGGGGCCTCGCGCTTTGTGCGAAGCTCTGTGGCTCGTTTGTCGAGCTTTGCTCGCCCGTATTGTTTTCACGACTTTAGCGAAAGTTTACTTTGTGGATTTTTTTGACTTTTTACGGTAATCGCCGCCATCACCGAAAAAGTGATTACTAGTGGACAACTTCGACGCCGGGCTGCGCCCGGCGAGAATTGTCCAAAAAAAGCAAGAAGGTAGAAATACACGAAATATAGATTCACTAGTGGATAGTGCAAACGATTCGAAAACATTTTGGAAGCTCTTTAAAAGGTTAACTGGTCAAAGCAATAAACCACGTGAAAGTAATATTAACACTAAGCGATGGTATGAATAATTCAAACCCTTACTTTATTCGACAGCAATAATAACTCGAACTCTACATTTCATATATTATTATGAACTCACCTATAACAAATGAAGAAATAATTGAATGAGCTAGGGCTTTAAAAAATGATAAAGCACCTGGACCTGACAAAATATTTACTGTTTTCTACAAGAATTGTCTAGATATAATTTTACCTGCGTTGAATACATAATTGTCAATAGAATGTTTGATCTTGGAGAATTCCCTGAAAATTCGTCACATTCTATATTAGTACCCCTACACAAAAACGCTAGGATGGACGACCCCAGTAGTTACAGAGGAATCATGTTACTTGATGCTAAAAGCAAAATATTTACACGAATTTTAAATAGACGTTTGACTTTTTACACAACTCTCTTTTACAAGATATCATAAGCACAGTCAGGTTTTAGAGAAGGATATTGTACGGTAGATAATGCATTTGTTTTAAAGGCAATTATTGATAGATACTTGACAAAAAAAGGTATGAAATTATTTGTAGCATTTGTAGATTTAAAAAAAGCGTTTGATACTGTGAATAGAGCAAAGTTGTGGGTTATTTTAAAAAAAAAAGCCGGTGTTAAAGGTAAACTGTTTAAAATGTTATATAGTATATAAATATATAAAAGTGTTAAAGCATGTGTAAGAAACACAACCAGTTTGAGTGACTATTTTCAGTGTACTCAGGGTGTTAGTCAAGGTTGTATTTTAAGCCCAATTCTACTTTCCATATTTATTGATGAACTTCAATATGAAATTGCAAACAGTGGTCTGACCGGAATCCAGTTATTTCAGACACAGTGATAGGTTTGCAGAGACAATTAAACATTCTTCATTAATATGGTACAAATTGGGAGTTAACAGTTAATCTTGATAAAACAAAGGTTGTTGTGTTTTCGAAATCGGGGCCCTTTAAGCAAACACGAGAAATGGACACTTGGTGGTGAAAAGGTTAATGCTGCAAAAGAATAAACATATGTAGGTCTATTATTTTCAAGACAAATGTCTCTGAATCGAATGGTAGAGGAAATTCTATTAAAAGCAAGCGTGTTCTTATTGCTCTTTTAAATGGCTTATATAAATTTGGTCCTTATCTTTGACTCAATAAAACAAATTTAATCCTATGATAATTCCCGAGAGATCAGGCGTGTTTATGTGTTTTTAGATTCAGCTAGAATATAACTCGTTCCTTATCCGAGTTAAACCGTCAATCAAATACAGGGCGTGAGCAACATATATATTGTTAACCACACACACACACACACACACCACCACCACCACCACCACCACCACTACTACTACACGACAGGACAACACTACCACTAACATTACCCACATCCCACACATAAATGGCTTAATCTGGGTATTTTTCAGCAATACTTGATATTTTCCGTAATTCTGTTAATTATCGTTCGCTGCAACCTGCTGTTTAAATACGGAGAGTGAATATTGCAGTGACATTATAGATGTTATAGTGACGCTTATTATTCTTCCACCGCTCCAATTAAAGTGACGCGGTCAATTAACTTTATATTTGTGACCGGAATATAGCGTACTGCTGTCATCCACGAGGCGGTCAATTAACTTTAGATTTGTGACCGGAATATAGCGTACTGGTGTCATCCACGAGGCGGTCAATTAACTTTAGATTTGTGACCGGAATATAGCGTACTGCTGTCATCCACGAGGCGGTCAATTAACTTTAGATTTGTGACCGGAATATAGCGTACTGCTTCATCCACGAGGCGGTCAATTAACTTTAGATTTGTAACCAGAATATAGCGTACTGCTGTCATCCACGAGGCGGTCAATTAACTTTAGATTTGTAACCAGAATATAGCGTACTGCTGTCATCCACGAGGCGGTCAATTAACTTTAGATTTGTAACCAGAATATAGCGTACTGCTGTCATCCACGAGGCGGTCAATTAACTTTAGATTTGTAACCGGAATATAGCGTACTGCTGTCATCCACGAGGCGGTCAATTAACTTTAGATTTGTGACCGGAATATAGCGTACTGCTGTCATCCACGAGGCGGTCAATTAACTTTAGATTTGTGACCGGAATATAGCGTACTGCTGTCATCCACGAGGCGGTCAATTAACTTTAGATTTGTGACCGGAATATAGCATACTGCTGTCATCCACGAGGCGGTCAATTAACTATAGATTTGTGACCGGAATATAGCGTACTGCTGTCATCCACGAGGCGGTCAATTAACTTTAGATTTGTGACCGGAATATAGCGTACTGCTGTCATCCACGAGGCGGTCAATTAACTTTAGATTTGTGACAGGATATAGCGTACTGCTGTCATCCACGAGGCGGTCAATTAACTTTAGATTTGTAACCAGAATATAGCGTACTGCTGTCATCCACGAGGCGGTCAATTAACTTTAGATTTGTAACCAGAATATAGCGTACTGTTGTCATCCACGAGGCGGTCAATTAACTTTAGATTTGTAACCAGAATATAGCGTACTGCTGTCATCCACGAGGCGGTCAATTAACTTTAGATTTGTAACCGGAATATAGCGTACTGCTGTCATCCACGCAATAGCAATACTCATGTATTATGACTATGTTCTCCAAAAATCAATGATTTATTAAAATAGAAAAATAATAACAGACTTACATACTACTTTCATGGATCTCTGACTGACAGTTACCTTAAATGAATTACATATGAAATTCCATCGTGTTCGACCTAGGAACATGCTCTCTGGAACAGAGAAACTCTGATCTCCAATAAACTGAGTCTTTCAATGTAGCATATCAACTAATAAGACTACACATTGCTCTTTAAAACAAAATTACAGAAATGTTGTCATTAATGGGAATCTATATAACCCTATTATGTTTTGTTAAGAACCAAACAAGAGATCATAGTATATAGTAGAGCTAACATACCACATATATAGTTGGTGATATTTCAATTATTCTTTAACTCGAGAATTCATTACGATACTATTGTACCTAGTTCCTTATGTAAATATAGTTACAACAGTTTCGTATTCATCGCGCGAAATGTTTCATTTACTATGGTAACAAATGACGAATTAACAAAAAACACTAATTTAAATGATATTGAACACGTTCTGGGTAATTAACACTACTGGATGGAAGACGATAGGCAATGAACTTTTATGACTGAAAGCATTGTATTGTATAAAACACACTCCACGTTGTGAGATACTTGATGTGTCCCTCGACAGTCTATCGGAGTAACATTGCATGCCGATAGTAACGCTGTGGTAATGGCATCATCGACACATAAAAACTAATAAAGCACGGATAATATACTGGGAAAAGTATTTGCTCCAAATTGTATTTTACAAGGAGGTAAACCAAATAACACTTTCTGATTTACTTTCTGTAAGAGCATTATTTAGATTGTTTTTTGGAACTATTCGTGTGTATCGTAATTGCTGTTTAGGTGTTTCTTCCTGGCAACAGTTAATGTGTTCCATTTCGCTTCCTGGCAACAGCTAATGTAATCTATTTCGACTAATAACGTGTCATTATTAAAGCCACTAGAATATTGGTTAAAATGTGTCTTTCACCCCGAGTTTAATCAAAACATGAAATATGATCTTAGTTTCCTATAGCACATGGACATGCTTGTATTTAATGCAAGTATTCCAAATATTTAATTGTGTTCATGTATTGCAATATGGTTCCAAACGATACCTTGAAAGTCCTGTAATTTGTGTTTGTTTCAGTGGGTGTTTTTGATTGACTGTGTTCTGTGAAACTACATTTTCTGTTCGACTTCTATACCTACTTTTGAAGCCAGTAAATGGATATTTCAATTTATTTTATCCTCGATCCCGGAGGTGGCTGTGTGGTAGAGCGTCTGGCTTGTGTGCGGGAATCTGTGGGTCTGATCCCCGACCGGGTCAAACCAAAACTGGTACTAGCAGATCCCTAGCTTGACTTTCTACATAGTGTTAGGACTGGTCGACCCATTGTCAGTATAATATGTCTGGGCATATATGTATACGGCATGGTATTCCATTTTGAGTTGCTTTAAATTAGAATATCGCTTAAGCTGGTGCTAGGATGCGTGAGAGATATTGCGTCTTATAATTACCTAATATGAACAGCTTTAAAGGACTTTTGTTTTTCGTCGCCGCCACACTACAGGTGGCAGTAAAATATAAACGGCATATCTACTGAAACCGCACATTCTGTTGAAATGCACAGTTTTGCGTATGTTATTTTGGTGAATCGAACGTGTGCTTTTGTCATCGTCAGCTATTTAAGATGGCCGCAACGGCGACGTAAATAGTAGTATAATATATAAAACAATAAAAAAACGATGCATTCTCAACAATCGTTGGATTTTTAAACAAGAAAAGGTATAACACATATATTATACCATGGGAAGTACGGACTGCATGTAGATGTTCTGGATCCGGGATCGTTTTGATAGTGAAGGTCACCGGCACCTTGACCTTTAAATGAATAAGGATAAGGGTCATGTACTGGTCATGAGCAACCATTTATCCTTTCAAGTTGGAGGACCTAGATCCATCAAGTTTGTAGTTGTTGATAGGACATCGTATTGATAGTGAAGGGCACCGCAACCTTGACCTCCGATCTAGTGACCGGAAAATAACAAGAGGTCAATGACCTTGAAACTCTACTGATTGATTTTGATTTCAGGAAGTAGTCGATACAAACTTGCTTTTTGAAAATCTATTTTTAGCCGTAGCAGCCATCTTGAATTTCCGGCCGACCTGAAATTTTGCTTGGATCAATTAGACATCAAGAGCAGCTTTCCTGTGAAGTCTCATGGAAATCCGTCAAATAGTTTCAGAGGAGTAGTCGCTACAAGTTTTCATTATATAATTCTATGTAAACAAAGATGGCCGCTGACAGCCATGTTTAACATTGAATCAAAATGATGTTCGACTCCTATAACCATCATGCCATGCTGATCATTTTAGAAAAAGTCCCATAGCAATATCTTTTATAGTTTTCAAGAAGTAGTCGCTACAAACTTATTTTTTAAAAATCTATTTTTAGCCATGGCGGCCATCTTGAATTTCCGGCCGACCTGAAATTTTGCTAAGATCATTTAGACATGAAGAGCAACATTCATGTGAAGTTTCATGAAAAGCCATCAAGTAGTTTCAGAGGAGTAGTCGCTACAAGTTGTCATGATATAACTCTATGTAAACAAAGATGGCCACTGGCAGCCATGTTTAACGTCGAATCAAAATAATGTTCGACTCGAATAACCATCATGTCATGCTGATCATTTTAGAAAAAGTCACATATCAATATCACTTATAGTTTTCAAGAAGTAGTCGCTACAAACTTATGTTTTTTAAATCTATTTTTGACTGTGGCGGCCATCTTGAATATCTGGCCGATCTGAAATTTTGCTAGGATCAATTAGACATGAAGAGCAACATTCCTGTGAAGTTTCATGGAAATCCGTTAAGTAGTTTCAGAGGAGTAGTGGCTACAAGTTTTCACTATATAACTCTATGTAAACAAAGATGGCTACTGACAGCTATGTTTAACATCGAATTAGAACGATTTTTGACAAGGACCAACATCATGTCATGCTGTATCATTTTTAGGAAAAGTCCCATATGAATATCACTTATAGTTTTCAAGAAGTAGTCGCTACAAACTTGTATTTTGAAAATCTTCTTTTAGCCATGGCGGCCATCTTGTATTTCCGGCCGACCTGAAATTTTGCTAGAATCAATTAGACATGAAGAGCAACATTCATGTGAAGTTTCATGAAAATCCGTCAAGTATCAAGTACTTTCAGAGGAGTAGTCGCTACAAATAAAAGTTTACAGACAGACAGACACGCCGCACCACGGCATAAGCTCTGCTGATCTCTGATCAGTGGAGCTAAGAACAGGTTATCTACTGGTCATGACCAACCATCCTTTCAAGGTTGAGGACCGTAGGACCAACCGTTGTGTAGTTATTGATCGGACATCTTTAGATAGCGAATGTGACCGCGACCTTGAACTTTGATGTAGTGACCCCAAAATGAATAGGTGTCATCTAGTTGTAATGGTAAAGCGTTCTTCCAAGTTTGGGGGCCCTAGGTCCAACCATTCTGTAGTTATTGATCGGACATCGTTTCGATAGTTAATGTCAACACGACCTTGACCTTTGACCTAGTGACCCCAAAATCAATAAGGGCCATCGACTGGTCATGAGCAACCATCCCTCTAAGTTTGGGTACCCTTCTGCCAACCATTCTGTAGTTATTGATCGGACACCGTTTGGATAGTCAATGTTAGCCCGGATGTGACCTTTGACCTGGTGACACCAAAATCAATAGGGGTCAAAATGAACATGGCGCTCCGACCACACTTTGTTGTGGGGAGCAATAATCTATTAATTGAAGGGCACTGGCTTAGTCGTTGCTGGGGTGATTTACGGAAGAATAACCGTGTGACAACCTTCTGTAAGGATGAGTATTACTACCAAGATATAACGGCCATGATTGAATAATCGGTAGGGAACTGAAGAAGTGAAGGGACACTACAAAATCTGAAATGAAGATTGCTGTGCATCCCTTTAAGTGGGGTGCATGAGATGTTGTAGATTTGGCGGAAAGTGACAAATGAGAATAGGTATTTTGTTGAAAAATATGTTTAATATACAAAAACAACATTACTGATGTGGAAAAAACAATTGTATGTACAACTCAGTGTGTCAGGTCCCTGCCAAGACTTGAACTTGAATCTCTTTTCTCGAAAGAAAAGTGTGTTTACTTACACTACAGAGATCGCCAAGACATCACAAAAAGAGTGTACAAAACTAAGCGAAATTAATAAAGATGTAGATCAAAAGAATGTCAAACTAAAACTAGAAATTGTTATTGGACAAAAACGTATGGCTCCCCCACTCGCCCGAACAGACATAATTGACGACTCTAGGTCCAACCGTTCTCATTGATCTGAGATCGTTTTGATATTCAATATCCCTGTGACTGTATCTACAACCTGTATCAGTAATATTTATTGGTCAACCATCCTTCCAAGTTTGAGGATCCTAGGTTCCACCATTCTCTAGTTATTGATTGGACATTGTTTTGTTATTGATCGGGGATCGTTTTGATATCAATAGGGGTCATGTTCTGGTCATGACCAACCATCCTTCCAAGTTTGAGGACCCTAGGTCCAACCATTCTCTAGTTATTGATCGGACATCGTTTTGATAGTCAATGTCATCGCTAGCTTGACCTTTGACCTAGTGACCCCAAAATAAAAAGGGGTCATCTGCTGGTCATGACCAACCATCCTTACAAGTTTGAGAACCCTAGGTCCAACCATTCTCTAGTTATTGATCAGACATCGTTTGATAGTCAATGTCACCGCGATCTTGACCTTTGACCTAGTGAACATCGATTTGATAGTCAATGTCACCATATGTTGACCTTTACCTAGTGACCCCAAATTCAATAGGGGTCATCTACTGGTCAAGACCAACCATCCTTCCAAGTTTGAGGACCCTAGGTCTAACCATTGTGTAGTTATTGATCGGATATCGTTTTGATAGTCAATGTCACTGCGACCTTGACCTTAAACCTAGTGACCCTAAAATCAATAGGGGTCATCTACTGGTCATGACCAACCATCCTTCCAAGTTTGAGGACCCTAGGTCCAACCATTGTGTAGTTATTGATCGGATATAGTTTTGATAGTCAATGTCACCGCGACCTTGACCTTTGACCAAGTGACCCCAAAATCAATAGGGGTCATCTACTGGTCATGACCAACCATCCTTTCAAGTCTGAAGACCCTAGGTCAAACCATTCTCTAGTTATTAATCGGAATCTTTTTGATAGTCAATGTCACCGCGACCTTGACCTTTGACCTAGTGACCCCAAAATCAATATGGGTCATCTAATAGTCATGATCAGCCATCTTTCTAAATTTGAGGACAATAGGTCCAACCATTCTCTAGTTATAGATCGGACATCGTTTGTGACACAGACAGACAGCACAAAATCAATATGGCTCCCCTCCACACTTTGTATCACAGAAAGTTATTAATACTCTTGCAAAGCATAACCCATGACTTCATGTATATGCGCAGTTCCACTTCATACTGATGCTTCTCACAATGTTTGGGGTATGACAGAGGTCATAGTGACCTTATTTTGGTATGCGACCTACCGCTATCCCAAGATGTATCAACATACCAAGTTTGGTATTTCTAAGTGTTATTGTATTGAAAATATGGTCCGGACAAGCATTTTCTATGACAGAGGTCACAGGTCAAGGTCACAATTACCTTATTCTGGTACGCGACACATCACCATCCCAAGATGTATCTAAATACCAAGTTTGCTATCTCTAAGACTTAGTGTTATAGTATCGAAAATACGGTCTGGACAAGCATTTTCTATGACAGAGGTCACAGGTCAAGGTCACAGTGGCCTTATTTTGGTATGCGACACACAGCTATCCCAAGATGTATCCACATACCAAGTTTGGTATCTCTAAGTGTTATAGTATTGAAAATACGGTGCAGACAAGAGGTGAAAGTGTCTGTGGATGTTCTACTGGCTAAATGTGCAGGGGACTGTAACACATTTTCAACATTCATTCAACCGGCACATGGCAATGTTATAGGTCACTAGTTGTTGAATGCCAGCCAGGGTAGCAGGAGAACTAGTCTGTACAAAGTAAGTGTATTACAGGGTTCCCACAGTTTTTTGAAAACAAAATTCAAGGTCTTTTCCAGGTTTTCCCACTGTTTTCAAGGACAATTTATAAATACCAGTGTTTGTCCGACACCGTTGGGAAGGAAATTTAGTGTTGACATTTAACTTGTTCTCAGACGACATGCTTTATCGATTCAAATGATTAGACGCTTGCATATACGACGGAACATTGTGAGTTTTATTTGAAAATACTCGGCCTAAATCGTCAACATATTTTATGAGTCAACCGGTGAGGTAACGAATTTGTACGACAGCGATCGAAAACAAAAGTACAATTTGGGGTTCATATTTCATTGATCAGAGCATTAACACATCTTTACGACTGTTCACGAATACCAATTGTTATTTTTAATGGGCTTACTAGGCCATTCGCCAAATCGCCATAGGCGAAAAGTAACCTGAACTGGCGAATGAAAACCGTAAGAAATACACACCAAATTCGCCAGACATTGGCGAATCCAAATTTCCGACCGATTTTGTCTAAAAGATCTCGGAAAATCCCGAATTCCAATTCACAAAGTCTTTCACTGTTTATAAGCCACTATCCCGCTGAGTGTTTTAGCTAATTAGTGACAATCAATTTAGATCGATAAACTAATTATGTCAGCGTTTAGTGAAAACCAGCGTTTATTGAAAACCAAATTGTCGGTGCGATAAGACTCCGCCCACTGTTACGCCTCTTGCTGTCAATCAACTGGTTTGTGTCCCCGCGCTCAACGTTATCTGTCATATAAAGTTGTGACATTATTCACAGATTTTAACTGCGTGATGGAGCCGGGTAAAACATCAAATAATGTGGCGCCCTCTAGCGGCCAAAATGGCTGATCAAAACAGAAAATTTGAAAATGTTTGCTTACGAATTAGCCAGAGATACTCAGCCCGTCTGTGTTTTTGAACTTTACAATCACTGATAAGTGTTAAAGGAACACATGGCAATCTTGAGTTTTCAAAAACTAGCAGCGCCCCTTTAGTTTTTATCATTAATGTTAATTATAAGAATTGTATTAAGCCATTTGTTTTTGCATATTATTATTTTTTATCTTATTGCACCAGAATATATTAAAAAACTTATAGTATAATAAGACGAAATAGTGAATACTTAAAATTTGATTTATTTAAATGTAACCAGGGTAAAAGTAAAAATGATACTGGATATATAAATTGTGACACCCATTTCAATTACTGCAAGATTGCCATGTGTCCCTTTAAGTGCCTACTAATTAGTTGTACACATGGTAGCGTGAACTGGAACAATGGCAAGTGTGAACCGGTGTTTAATCGGCTGTTTCTGAATTGGGTTCATTTTATGGTTGATTGCTCAATCAACATGAAACAATACAAAAGGTGCGATTACTCAAAATAATGGTGTATGTATTATTTCTGAATTTGCAGCACGGTCTTTCTAGATTCTTTGGAACTCGTGTTAGTTGAACTTGTATATGCCTCAGTTTAGCCTTACATTTTCTAAATATATTGCTATTTATTTTATTTCTCTGCATATTAGCATATTGAAATGCATTTAATGAAAAAACTAAATGGTGAAAAGAGTCTGCATTTTTGTATTTTCTCATTATATATGCATGCATTCATTCTGTCCTTGTTTAAATATCAGTCTTTACAATTTTTAAAAAGTAAAATTACATTCAATTAAATACAATTTTTACAAAGTTCTGAATTTTTTCCCGGTATGGGAAGCATGATATTGTGTCTTTTAATGGGGCATAACACCGCCAAAAGTCATTCAACTGGAACACAACAATGACATGCACAACTACACATGGCACTAATCATCCCTGCCATTGTATCAAGAAAACAGAAATGTGACAAAGTTTGTGTATTAAAACTTTAAAGAACTCATTAACCAGTACACAACAATGGCAATGCAACTAGGCTTGGTATAGTTCTATGACATAAAACGTCACAGAACAGCTACAGATAAGCAACGTATTTGCATAAATTCCTAGTTAAAACTCCCTAAATTAGGCTAAATACACAATTAAATTACTTTATCGGTGCGTACCAATTATTGTCAACAAATTAATTACACAAAATAACCGTTTTTGTCAGCATATCATATTTTATCCATTACCGCGAAGACGGCCAATATCAAATGGAATGCATCGCCGTTTCCAGTCAATTCTCAAATAAGCGAGCCATTGAGATTGGCTAAATGTGACTGGTTATCAAGTTTATTTTTTTTCACTCGAAAGTAAATCCTTCAGGAACAAAATTGTTGTATTCAGTGACAGTCTAGTCTATTTTTAATTATTCGGCATCACCGAAGCACTCAACTTTCTCTGTATGTCAACATGGCTAAAAGAGGCCCAGGTGTTTGAACTCAGTGCAAGAATATTCATTATCGCTAAATATTAATAACTAACTCAGAACACAATAATAACTAACGTTGCGACGTTGAGTTGTGACGTCAATAAAGTGTTGCCGACGTCAACATCATCCGCCAATAACGTTCAATAAAGCGAATATTTGTTTGCAAAAACGTAATTTAAAATGTAATAAATAGATTATTTAACTGCTGGGATCGACTATGGGTAATCCTTTACTTCATGGTAGACGTGCTTTGTTTTTTTTACTCACACGCATGCGCCCGTTCGTGAAAAAAACTACACGCCTACCTCTTGTGAAAGATTTCCCTATAATCGATCCCAGCAGTTAAAGGTGAAATATGGCGTGTCTTTTGAGTATATATTCGGAAATATATATATATAATATACAATCTGTTCAAATCTTACACTTATTGGTTGTCCCGTTTTCTCACAGTAGCCAATTTTATCTCATAGCGCACACGCTTCGAGTTTCGCCCTGGTAAGTGTCACGTGATCCTGTGACGTCATTGGTACCAAACGATTAGCCGTGTCGCATTGAGTTGTATAGTATTGTCTATGTAGGATTACATTTTATGGTACTTGTTAAAAATGCCGTGTGCTGTTGCTGGGTGAAAACGTTTGCATAAAGAAGGACAAGATAATAACCTAAGTTTCTTTCGTTTCCCTAATCGAGATAATGATATATTAAGATCTGAAGTGTGGTTACACCGTTACCGAAGAAAATCGCCCCACTCGTCGAGAAAGTGGGAACCTACGAAAGACGCGCGAGTTTGTAGCAAACATTTTGAGTTGACTTCGTGGGAAGTCCATCCTTTGGTTTCATTATCTTTGAATTTGGAGAACAAAAGGCCATGCATATTAAAATCAACAGCGGTACCAACGATATTTGACTATAAAAATGAGAAGTGCATTACCCCGCCGTCTCCAAGCAATTAAGTTGTATTCGCCTATTCGACCGGCGTTGAGGAGGAAATTCATACATGAAGTAAGATTGAAATTTATGTTCAATTATCTTAGCACCTCATCGGGTATACGTATGATAATTTGAAGAAAGGTGTATAGTCTTAGATCTTTATATACACGTGAATGTTTAGCTGTTGAATTAGAAGCATGCGTCTTTACGTGAATCAATGAAGAGTTGACGGCGCTAATAATATGTAGCCGTCATTTTTTAAAATATTGCTAAGAACGTTCAGCATATAAATTTAAATGAATCCGGTGAACTAAACACTGTGTCTTTGTTCCCAAATTTTAATTTTAATAATTTTAAATTATAAACCCCTTCTGCCAATAGTGTTATAAATATATATTATCAACATATATAGGTCTATGGATTTGAAAAAAAATACAAAATGTTTCATGGATATCTATTACAAGGCAGAAAATTAATAATATTACTAGCTTTTATATTAATTCAGTAATGTTTTTTGCAAAACAACAACAATAACGCCTCTTAGCAAGTGCAATAAGTAAAACAAGTATAATAGAATAATTTACTTTATATTATGGTAATTGCATATGTTTGGTCTGTTTTCGATCTGTATATCAGGAGTAAGTATACATGAGTAAGTATACTTACTAACTGTCTATATCGTGCTCATAATACATTTGGCTATATTATTTAAATCATAGTTTTTTTCTGTCTTTGTGCGCGACAATTAGAGCTCGCATATCATGTGATATATCCGTCTTGTGCAATACGCGTCTGCCCTCGGCGGTATTACACCGCTCAAGTAATTGCAATAAACAGGAGAAAAACCGTAAGAAATACACACCAAATTCGCCAGACATTGGCGAATCCAAATTTCCGACCGATTTTGTCTAAAAGATCTCGGAAAATCCCGAATTCCAATTCACAAAGTCTTTCACTGTTTATAAGCCACTATCCCGCTGAGTGTTTTAGCTAATTAGTGACAATCAATTTAGATCGATAAACTAATTATGTCAGCGTTTAGTGAAAACCAGCGTTTATTGAAAACCAAATTGTCGGTGCGATAAGACTCCGCCCACTGTTACGCCTCTTGCTGTCAATCAACTGGTTTGTGTCCCCGCGCTCAACGTTATCTGTCATATAAAGTTGTGACATTATTCACAGATTTTAACTGCGTGATGGAGCCGGGTAAAACATCAAATAATGTGGCGCCCTCTAGCGGCCAAAATGGCTGATCAAAACAGAAAATTTGAAAATGTTTGCTTACGAATTAGCCAGAGATACTCAGCCCGTCTGTGTTTTTGAACTTTACAATCACTGATAAGTGTTAAAGGAACACATGGCAATCTTGAGTTTTCAAAAACTAGCAGCGCCCCTTTAGTTTTTATCATTAATGTTAATTATAAGAATTGTATTAAGCCATTTGTTTTTGCATATTATTATTTTTTATCTTATTGCACCAGAATATATTAAAAAACTTATAGTATAATAAGACGAAATAGTGAATACTTAAAATTTGATTTATTTAAATGTAACCAGGGTAAAAGTAAAAATGATACTGGATATATAAATTGTGACACCCATTTCAATTACTGCAAGATTGCCATGTGTCCCTTTAAGTGCCTACTAATTAGTTGTACACATGGTAGCGTGAACTGGAACAATGGCAAGTGTGAACCGGTGTTTAATCGGCTGTTTCTGAATTGGGTTCATTTTATGGTTGATTGCTCAATCAACATGAAACAATACAAAAGGTGCGATTACTCAAAATAATGGTGTATGTATTATTTCTGAATTTGCAGCACGGTCTTTCTAGATTCTTTGGAACTCGTGTTAGTTGAACTTGTATATGCCTCAGTTTAGCCTTACATTTTCTAAATATATTGCTATTTATTTTATTTCTCTGCATATTAGCATATTGAAATGCATTTAATGAAAAAACTAAATGGTGAAAAGAGTCTGCATTTTTGTATTTTCTCATTATATATGCATGCATTCATTCTGTCCTTGTTTAAATATCAGTCTTTACAATTTTTAAAAAGTAAAATTACATTCAATTAAATACAATTTTTACAAAGTTCTGAATTTTTTCCCGGTATGGGAAGCATGATATTGTGTCTTTTAATGGGGCATAACACCGCCAAAAGTCATTCAACTGGAACACAACAATGACATGCACAACTACACATGGCACTAATCATCCCTGCCATTGTATCAAGAAAACAGAAATGTGACAAAGTTTGTGTATTAAAACTTTAAAGAACTCATTAACCAGTACACAACAATGGCAATGCAACTAGGCTTGGTATAGTTCTATGACATAAAACGTCACAGAACAGCTACAGATAAGCAACGTATTTGCATAAATTCCTAGTTAAAACTCCCTAAATTAGGCTAAATACACAATTAAATTACTTTATCGGTGCGTACCAATTATTGTCAACAAATTAATTACACAAAATAACCGTTTTTGTCAGCATATCATATTTTATCCATTACCGCGAAGACGGCCAATATCAAATGGAATGCATCGCCGTTTCCAGTCAATTCTCAAATAAGCGAGCCATTGAGATTGGCTAAATGTGACTGGTTATCAAGTTTATTTTTTTTCACTCGAAAGTAAATCCTTCAGGAACAAAATTGTTGTATTCAGTGACAGTCTAGTCTATTTTTAATTATTCGGCATCACCGAAGCACTCAACTTTCTCTGTATGTCAACATGGCTAAAAGAGGCCCAGGTGTTTGAACTCAGTGCAAGAATATTCATTATCGCTAAATATTAATAACTAACTCAGAACACAATAATAACTAACGTTGCGACGTTGAGTTGTGACGTCAATAAAGTGTTGCCGACGTCAACATCATCCGCCAATAACGTTCAATAAAGCGAATATTTGTTTGCAAAAACGTAATTTAAAATGTAATAAATAGATTATTTAACTGCTGGGATCGACTATGGGTAATCCTTTACTTCATGGTAGACGTGCTTTGTTTTTTTTACTCACACGCATGCGCCCGTTCGTGAAAAAAACTACACGCCTACCTCTTGTGAAAGATTTCCCTATAATCGATCCCAGCAGTTAAAGGTGAAATATGGCGTGTCTTTTGAGTATATATTCGGAAATATATATATATAATATACAATCTGTTCAAATCTTACACTTATTGGTTGTCCCGTTTTCTCACAGTAGCCAATTTTATCTCATAGCGCACACGCTTCGAGTTTCGCCCTGGTAAGTGTCACGTGATCCTGTGACGTCATTGGTACCAAACGATTAGCCGTGTCGCATTGAGTTGTATAGTATTGTCTATGTAGGATTACATTTTATGGTACTTGTTAAAAATGCCGTGTGCTGTTGCTGGGTGAAAACGTTTGCATAAAGAAGGACAAGATAATAACCTAAGTTTCTTTCGTTTCCCTAATCGAGATAATGATATATTAAGATCTGAAGTGTGGTTACACCGTTACCGAAGAAAATCGCCCCACTCGTCGAGAAAGTGGGAACCTACGAAAGACGCGCGAGTTTGTAGCAAACTTTTTGAGTTGACTTCGTGGGAAGTCCATCCTTTGGTTTCATTATCTTTGAATTTGGAGAACAAAAGGCCATGCATATTAAAATCAACAGCGGTACCAACGATATTTGACTATAAAAATGAGAAGTGCATTACCCCGCCGTCTCCAAGCAATTAAGTTGTATTCGCCTATTCGACCGGCGTTGAGGAGGAAATTCATACATGAAGTAAGATTGAAATTTATGTTCAATTATCTTAGCACCTCATCGGGTATACGTATGATAATTTGAAGAAAGGTGTATAGTCTTAGATCTTTATATACACGTGAATGTTTAGCTGTTGAATTAGAAGCATGCGTCTTTACGTGAATCAATGAAGAGTTGACGGCGCTAATAATATGTAGCCGTCATTTTTTAAAATATTGCTAAGAACGTTCAGCATATAAATTTAAATGAATCCGGTGAACTAAACACTGTGTCTTTGTTCCCAAATTTTAATTTTAATAATTTTAAATTATAAACCCCTTCTGCCAATAGTGTTATAAATATATATTATCAACATATATAGGTCTATGGATTTGAAAAAAAATACAAAATGTTTCATGGATATCTATTACAAGGCAGAAAATTAATAATATTACTAGCTTTTATATTAATTCAGTAATGTTTTTTGCAAAACAACAACAATAACGCCTCTTAGCTCGTGCAATAAGTAAAACAAGTATAATAGAATAATTTACTTTATATTATGGTAATTGCATATGTTTGGTCTGTTTTCGATCTGTATATCAGGAGTAAGTATACATGAGTAAGTATACTTACTAACTGTCTATATCGTGCTCATAATACATTTGGCTATATTATTTAAATCATAGTTTTTTTCTGTCTTTGTGCGCGACAATTAGAGCTCGCATATCATGTGATATATCCGTCTTGTGCAATACGCGTCTACCCTCGGCGGTATTACACCGCTCAAGTAATTGCAATAAACAGGAAATATATCATAAAACTGGGTTTCCCTAAATGGTGTGTGCTTTTGTGATATACCGACGTATGTACCCTAATTAGGCTGTACTTCAATAGTGCACCGCAGTATTTGATTAGTCTGTATTGATATTTGGGGGGGGGGGGGGGCGGTGGAGAGCGTGTCATATTACAAACACCGCTCCTAGAGTGTTTGGTGTTAATGGCGACATATGGCAAATATATAATACTATAGAAATTATATGCTGTTTCATTTATTCTTGTTTTCATTAATTTTTTATCAATTATGGATAATATCTAATAAATATATTTGTTCCATGTCTATTTATCGGCAAAAAAAATCTGACGCTCGTATTTAGACCAGGTCCATTCATTCGGAATATACTACATTTCGCGGTTATTGGGTATGTACCAAGATATTGCAGTGTTGCGGGTGACTTACTGTCAGATTTCTATGAAAACAATGTTTACGTTGTTTTTTGTTTGTTGTTGCTGTCAGTGTATAAAGACACTATTTTGTTAGATTAGTGAATAGTGTAATGAACCTCTGAACGTAACGAATGACATGACACGATAGTCTTTACAAGCTCTCCATTTGCACCGCGTTCGACTTCATCATCAGTTGATGAATCCGATGTATTTTCGTCCTCAGGCACGTATTCTGGCTCAAAATCGTAAGGTTGCACATCGTGTAACCGTCTTATCAAGGGCATTTCCTCTGACTCGGTATCATGATCGCTTGATTCTCGCATTTTCACACAAGGTATACTGTTTTGCGTTCAGTCCCAATGTAAACAAAAAATAGTTTGTTCCCAATGACGTCACTTCCGGTAATTCGCGCAAGAGTTTTTCCCCTTAGATTTGTTTCGATATTTTAGCAATGCCTGTTCGCCTGTTCGATTTTTATCTTTAAAAACATATTTTTACTGAACATACATCAATGGCATAGTAATAATCGTATTTATAATGATATTTAATACTTAAAAACATATCAAAAGCGGATTTGTTGATTTAGGACCAATTTCTGCTTTAAATAATCTCTATATAATTCATATAGGGCCCTGGTTTTGTATCACTGCTTAACATAGAAGTTCAGAGAGATATTGCACAGGGTATAGTTCTCCCTGTACACTGGACAGACTACTTTACATCCCTCCGAAGGATGACCTATATTCACAGTACCATGCCCAAGTAAGATACTGCGGGAGTTTGTTTGAAAAATCCGGGATGTGACCCCACTGGAAATCATACACGTGATTTCTGGGACTCGAGTCAAGTATGCTTAACACTTGGCGACCGCAGGGTTAAGTTTCCAAAATTATATGGAAACAAAAGAGCACAAGATGTTTCGAAAGATAAACATTCAAGAAAAATATGTCTGGAGGTCTCCTGAAACATGAGTCATACACAAATATCCTAGACACATTCGGTATACACAGGGTCTGAATGACACGGACTACCACAACAGCCATGATTCTCACGTCTCCGTCTAGGTATTTTGTTCTTCTTTTTAGTTTAGATACTACAAATTACCAAATATGCAAACGACGACTAGAAACGTCAGGGAATGTTTATGCACACACAACCTTCCAATTGTTCACTCGAATTTTTAAACACGCAGAATGAATAACAAATACGTAGTCTAGATCATCTGCGACGCTTGCTTGTTTACAAAATTATCAGGCGTCGAACATGATCAAGACTAATTTCATGTAGATCAATCCGTGACAACACAAAACATTCATAAACTAAAAATGTGTGCTAACTTTATTGACACGTATGACAGTGGAGAGTGTAAACTTGCACATATTCTACTTACGATAAATTGTTTCGCTCTCACTGGAGCACTCTTGCTGCACAGAAGAAAACAAAATGGAGGAATGGCCGAATCAAAACGGAAATGGATTGCTATGACGTCAGGCTGTTCCAGTAACACATTACTTTCGTGAAACGCCTCCCGATATTTCGCGAAATACATGCTACTCCTGCAGTTGAAGACGCAGTATGCAAACTTCCCTTAAATACCTCAGGCTTGCGCGAGCCAAAACAATGCATGTGTACATGTATGACACCAACTATCTATTCCATGACATAGACACCTGCATATCCCACACTTTTCAAAATTGACTGCACGGACTACTGTCAGAAATATTATTACATAATGCATTCCTTTCTGCATGTTGAGTTAGCTACCATAGATACAGTAAGCGTGTGGCACTTCATTCAGAGGGTTACCGTAAAGCATATTTACATATGCAGTAGCTGCCACGCGGATTACGACTTTTTCGCAGCCTGTGACTGTAAAAATCGCCGTGATTGCAAAATCCAGTCTCGAAAGAAAGAAATCACCGCGATTCTCCGTGATAGATACGTGGGGGAAATTAGAGCACGGATCAATGAAAAATGTAATAAAAATGATAAATACAATGAACAATTTTGGAAGCAATACGTATTTCAAACTTTTAATGCATTTAATAACGTGTGTTTTTCGTTTTTGTTGTCCAAAAGTCGCATTTCTCTTCACCGGACATAAATTGGCTACCCACAACCCTTTGCGATGTGTGTACCTATTAACAAGTCGGCACTAATAACGGGTTTATGACCCGGTATTCTTTACAATTTTTGGATTATTTCTGACTAAATAACCCATCGATGTATTAATAACCAACAGCAGAATAGTAAAATATGTTAAAATAACGATTAATTAAAAATATAATTCTAATTTCCAGTATAATTATATACATAATTTTATGTTTAATCACCGCAAAGTCGGTAATAGGAACCGCCATATAACTATCGTGACCCAGTATACATTATCCGGGCATTTGAATTTTCCGAAAACAGAAATAAAATTGTCTTCTGCTTCGGGTTTTTAATAGTTATTGAATAACAATGCATTAAATTGACTGCACAATTGTACATTGATACTGAAGATAAATCGCGGCGATGGCCTGCGATTTCACACCGGGTAAAGCGGTGTGCAAATTAAAACAGATCACGGCGAATCGCGGTGATTGTGTCGCGGTGGAAAAAATGTATTATCCCCGCGATGAGCGAGCTGTCCGCGTGGACAAAATCAGTGTGTCCGCGGTGAGATAAAATCGCCGCGATGAGTGGGATTAGTCGTAATCCGCGTTGCAGCAACTGTACGTATACTAACTAAATGTTACCAGTGTGTGAAAGAAAACTCTGTAAAACCTTTAGAGCTGATGAGGTATTTTTAATCTATGGAAGTGTTTATTTTAAAACAAAGACAAAATCAAACAAACAAATCTTGCATTCGACAACTCAAAGTTCGTTTACACTTGCACGAGTCTGACTCATTATCCGTTTGTGTAACATGTACAGCCACACAAAAAATTAAGGCTTCTAAGTGCAAGTTATGTATTTACTTGTAAATAGTAGTGTTACTGACTTGTTTTATAAATGATCACAACTGCGTATGTAAATTATTGTATTAAAGCAGTAAAACATATCAGATATATTTGTAAATCAATGTCTTATTGTGTAAGAAATATTTCATGTTGACATACACTTTTATAATTAATGTATGACACCTTTTCTATCAACATCATTCACAGCCTTATTATTGATGATTTCTAAAAGCACCGCATTTTAGCAATCAAAAGGCGTCGCATTTTAGAATACCAAAGAACCAGAAGTGAAACCGAATGATATCCCCTTCAATTTATAACACGAATTTATGATCATGTGTAAAATAAACACTGCCTTGTCTGTTGAAAAGTTGATTACATACCAGCAAATGTTACTTGTACTCATGGACATCTAAGTTTAAATTAACATTCGACGCGCAAAGCAGCCGTCGAAATTAGCACAATCCCGAGACTGGTAAAATGCCTGACAGGCCTGCCCAATATCCAAGAACACCCAGCAAATGTTACTTGTACTCATGGATATCTAAGTTTAAATTAACAGTCGAAGCGCAAAGCAGTCGACAAAATTAGCACAATCCCGACAATGCTAAAATGCCTGCCAGGCTTGCCCAATATCCGAGAACACAAGCCCAACGGGCTTGTTGATTTGCTGCTCGTTTCGACGGGAGAAATTGGAATCCAGACGAGGGAACTCCATTAACCAATCGTCCGAGAAACGATTTACTAGGAAACAGAACAAAAAGGCAATTGTTCTTACATAGTTTATTAAACGATTAAATGCAGTAAATAGTCACAACTCTGTTTATTTAGCGAAATTGGAAAAATGCAAGAAAACACTTGCTTCGTTGTTATTTTGTTAAGGGTTTCCGGGTTTCTTTCCAGCCAAAAGTATGTAGTTCACAGCACAAAAGATAAATCTATCAGGCAAAGTCCTCGAAATTTAATGCTTGTGTCCAATGATTACCCATTTTCATTTTCTTTTATTGAATATTTTTGATTTCCACATGGCCGCATGGAATTCAAATTTTGGCCGTCCAGACCATTTTTTACTCGCCACGGCCGACTGCGAATTTGGCAAAGAGGCAAAACAACATGAACACATGAAATATATATATATAAGCAACAAAATTGAATCACTTGCAAAATACCGAAGTCAGGTGGCAGGTTTCAACAAGTTCTCGCTGGAGGGAACCACTTTTTTCAACAAAATCAACAGGCTTCACCAACACTGCTAGGACTAGTACGAGTCCTGCTGAAAGGAGAGAATATTTGATATAATTAACAGCAGCCCAACATTCTCTGCTTTGGGTTATATTTCCAGTCTGACACACAATAAGTGGATAAAGGAAAATTCTAGTTCCCTGTCCAATTGCTGCTATTGCAGTGCACAAGACAAAATACGTACCTGTGCATATCCGAATACTTAGAATACCTTATATACAAGGTATGACAGCGGCCATTTTAGCCGGGGCGGAATTGCGTAATAATGTATTGGTACCCGATTGTGCAACGTAACGCTGATTTGTGTAGGTACCACTGATTCCCTGCAATGACAGTTACAAATGAGAGTAAACAGTCTATGAATTATGGGATTATTACGTAATTCCGCCCCGGCTAAAATGGCCGCTGTCATACCTTGTATATATAATATAGTTTGTTGACAAAATTTTCGACTTTTTGGAGGAGGCTTTTCAGAACTTCTCAAGTAGTTTTTCGGATAGCTTGTGTCTTTGGTCAAACTAATTTACAGAGCTTTTCTTGATAGCCTCCCTGGCACCTATGCTTCCTAACTGACAAAATCGCCTGACGCGCATGCGTACTAACAAAAAACAACAACATCAGTTGGCCTAGATCACAAGTTTATACATCACATTTGTAAAATAATTCTTCACACACACACCAACAACATCAAACATTCCCCTAAACCGTCCAAGTATAACCAGATTAGCAAAACTGTACACACACATTCTGCATTTTCAAGTTTATCACGACTGACAGTCACTGAGTCAGTCGATCGCGACTGACCACGGCACAGGCAGTCGAGAGCGCTTGAGACAAAAATACATTTAACCAATACATCATCTCAAAACTCACAACATATACACGTACCTACCTTTCGTCGCGAACTTTTGGACAACCGTTACTCACGAGCTCTAATGCAATTCGTTTAATATCCTCAATCGAAATGCTGACAATATTCAACTGTGCTGCAATAAAAATGGCGTCCTCAAAATGTCTCTAAAATTGTCTGCGCATGCGCGGTAAATATGACGTAGGCGTTAACACCAGATTTATATGTACATATTAGTATTCATCCAAGAGATAGCAACTTAAGTAATACCAAATTCAACGTCCCGTTCATGAGTCTTTATCCACTACTGTCTTTCCGTACTAGAAAATATATTTGTAGCTGTGACGGCCATCTTGAATGTTTGGCATATCTGAAATTTTGCTAGGATCAATTACACATCAAGAGCAACATTCCTGTAAAGTTTCATGACAAGCCGTCAAGTAGTTTCAGAGGAGTAGTCGCTACAAGTTTTTACTATATAACTCTATGTAAACAAAGATGGCCGCTGGCAGCCATGTTTAACGTTGAATCAAAACGATTTTTGACAAGGATCAACATCATGTCATGTTGATCATTTTAGAAAAAGTCCCATATCAATATAACTTATAGTTTTCAAGAAGTATTCGCTGCAAAGTTGTATTTTAAAACTCTATTTTTAGCTTTGGCGGCCATCTTGGATTTCACATCAACATGAATTTTTGCTAGGATCAACTAGACTTTCTACTGTTTCACCCAATGGCAGTGTACAATATTTGCCACTCAAACATAAATTAAATCTCTGAAGAGTAAGTAAGGATTGTTTCCTTTACTGTGTATAAGGAATTGTAATGAGTATGCAAGACGCAGTTCTAACATAATGAGAAAGCAAAATCCGGACAATTCTTTGGGACTAGCCACACTTCCTTCTTGGGACTAGCCACTTCTGACAGGGTGACTAGTCCTGGACTAGTGCCTACAGAAACTATTTGTACAGACGTGCTTGTATGAACATGTGCAGGAGATATTTAGCATGGGGAGAAGTATATCTGCAGAATGGAAGTAGTTGCAAGGGTGTACATGTTGAAGTGTGTCACACGTGAGACAGGAATGATCTTGCTTCCATAAGTGTGTGCCATTCAATGTGAGCATGTGAACATGTGCAGGGGTTACCAGGGTATGGGAAATTAATTTCTTTCGGTCTAAATGTGAACAGGAGCCAACATCATGGTGCAGGATTTGCAATAGACACGTACACATGGTTTTTGACCGATGGAAATTCAATTTGGAACAATGAGGCCAAAAAAACAGGTAGGTGTATTCCTTATTGCAAGCTCTTAAGAAGTAAGGTCGGTAGGTATGCAGTTTCCTTTTCTTTTTGCAGCAGCAAGATATTGTGAGGTTGTACATGTATTTATCTCTCACACCCCACACAAGTTGATGGTACAGCTAAAAGTTTGTCTATGATTCAGTTTACTGCAACATATTGTAATAACAACGGCGGAAAAAGGCCCCTAAAAAACACAGACAGTCGAGCCGATGTAGACACAGGTATTGTTTTTTGGCCTGAGAACGCACCCATATTTCCACTTTGCTTGTATATCGCTCGTGTATGTTTCATTCCACGCAGCAAGGAAATGCACATTTACGAAAGAACAAGGGCTCCCTCCACAACAGTGTTTCACACTATACATGGCTGCCTTGATTGCCTCCCGACCAATCTAATTCGCTGCAAACGGTGTAACTGCGTAATGTAATGCCTGTTATTGCCGATCATTGTGTTCTTAATGTAATGAGTGTGTTCTAACTGCATGAAGAGTTGTGCTGATGGAGACTATTATGATGTGAGTGTTTCAACTGTTACATTTCTGGCTACTGGATTGTCATTGGTTAGCGGTTAATTAGTCATTTTTCCAGCGGACAGTACACCCTAAATAAAATCTGACCACCGTCACAGTATGCGCCGTGATGTTCTTTTATTTACACAGGCTGCAATTGCAGGCCATCTGCGATTTACCTTCAGTATCAATTTACACTTTTGCAGTCTATGTCATGCATTATTTGGCAATCACTATTAAACATTTGAAGCGGAAGACAATTTCATTCTTGTTCCTTGAAGATGCTTATGCCTGGATTATATATTCACCACTGTGATATGGCGTCTCCTATTACCGACTTCGCGGTGACAGAACATAAAGTTCAAGTAGTATTTCATATACTGGAAATTGAAGTTGTATTTGTTTATTATACTGAAAATGAGGATTATATTTCTAATAAATTTTCTTACATCCTTGCTCCTTTCCCCAGCAAACTTCACACACACAGTCAGACATTGCTGTCTTTTGAAACCACATTTTGCAATATATCTACAAAATCTACGCTTGTGGGGAAGCAACGCGCCATTGCAGGTGACAACATGCGGTATGATCCCCGCGATTTGTGACTTCCATTGAGAAACGGCCGTGGCGATGGCAGACTGCATGTGGATTTGGATGGGAAATTATCGCAAAACTGGACAAATATAACCAAGGGTATGGTGTAGTAGGAAAGGAAAGCAGTTGCTAAACCACATCATGACAGTCAGTGTGACCTTAAACTGTTATTTCTGTAAGGACATGAGACAGTTCTTCGCTGTATTGTAGCGCTGATGGAGTAATATGACAGGACATAGAAGTTAAAGTCAGCTTCTTCTTTTGAGACGGACCAACAGAACGCTGACAAAATAATCCCATGTATCATAATAACCTTTGGGAATGTGGCACATAAGTGACAGACAACACCATTGGTACTACCAAGTGGAGTCATTTACAGCAACAGGTACTTATACAAAACTGCAACCAACACAATCAAAGATAACGTTGCAGCCTCCGTGTTTACATTTGACACTTACATTTTGTTGTTGGCTTGTGTCCCTTACATGTGTCGAATCACAGCTATGCCGGTTTCCGTAAAAGGCAATGTAGCGGGAACCTGTCAGACTGAAATGAAAGCAGGATAGGGAATGAACGTTGGCGTACATTGAACTCTGTGAATGTTTCGGTTTCACATATACAGAAACGTGTTTGTTGGAGATAGCTGCTTGAGCTTGCATTCTTTGCAGTGCCTGGCTGCGGTAGCATGCAAAATGTAACACATGCAGACTTTCAGCACAGGATACACACAAACGTTGACACCTGCCGCTGACATACACATGTAAGTTCTATATCATGTGTGCAACAACCCAGCTGAACTGAAACACACAACCCCTGGAATGTCCTATGCAAATTCATTTCAGCACACGACCTTAAGCGAACGTTATATTTTACTATGATGTAGTCATGATGAGTATGTGCTGTACATCTCATGAACAAAACTAAGGAAATGCCTAGTATGTAGCCAACGTTGTTTCTACCAAATATCAAGTAATATTTTTACCCATATCGTCACCTTCAGAGTGTGCCGCACCTGTACATTTGGGTATGATGAAGGTGATGTCGCCATGATGAGTATGTCAAGCATGGGGATAGATATAGTAAGGCCCTGTACATGATGGTAAGGCCATGTCAACATTGTGGTAATCAGAATGTACTGCGAGTTTGATAAAGGGCTAACAAACGTGAGTGACAGATCTTCCACAACAAACATGAGTGACAGATCAAACCCTACTTACTCGACGCATGCGCACTCGCATACAACTAACAAAACAAAAAATTATCTTCACAGGCGCCCCAACCTTTCTTCGCATTACTAAATTTACAACCGTCACAATAACAGAATATCACATCTACTTACCTTTCACCTAAACTCAAACAGCTGTGAATACTTCCTCAAACACGCCAAAAACAATGCCGGCTTCCTAAATTGACAAAATCGCCTAACGGGCATACATACTCGCACAAAAAACAACAACATCAGTTGACCTAGATCACAAGTTTATACATCACATTGGTACAATAATCCTTCATACACACCCCAACCACATCAAACATTCCCCTAAACCGTACAAGTATAACCAGATTTTCGAAAATGTACACACACATCCTGCATTTTCAAGTTCATCGCGAATAACAGTCAGCCGACCACTGACCACAGCACAGGAGTCGAGAGCTCTCGATAGCGCTTGAGACAAAAATACATTTAACCAATAAATCATCTCCAAACTCACAACATATACACGTACCTACCTTTCGTCGCGAACTTTTGGACAACGTTACTCTCCAGCTCTAATGCATTTCGTTTAATATCCGCAATCGAAATGCCAACGATATTCAACTGTGCTGCAATAAAAATGGCGTCCTCAAAATGTCTCTAAAATTGTCTGCGCATGCGGGGTAAACGTGACGTAGACATTAACACCAGATTTATACGTACATATTAGTATTCATCCAAGAGATAGCAACTTATGTAATACCAAATTCAACGTCCCGTTCATGAATCTTTATCCACTACTGTCTTTCCGTACTAGAAAAATGCCATACTGGCCCTTTTGCGGTGACCTTTTCTGATATATTATGACTATGTTCGCCGTAAATCAGTGATTTTATTAAAAATAAAAAATAACAGACTTATGGACTACTTATTTAGATGGAACTCTGACGTTACCTTGAATGACTTATATATGAAATCCATTGTGTTCGACCAATGAACAGCTCTTTGCAAACAAGAATCATGATGCAAGCGACGTTACATGTACAATAGAATGTAGCTCCGTTCTCTATCAAACTGAATCTTTCAATATGGCATATCAACTAGTATGACCACACAAAGCTTACAACGAAATATCTCTTTAAAATATAACTTACAAAAATGTTGTCATTAATGAGAATCTATAAAATCCTATAAGGTTTTCACATTATGTGTTCCGAGTATTAACTTTCATACCCCATCCAACCTTTTCTCAAAGAAGCAAAAAAGGGGCTGGCTGGGGTATAAAATAAAACCTTAATTTTGACTTAAAACGTTTGCATATTGTAAAATTAAAACATTTATGGTAATTTCAAACAGGTTATCGTATTTTTTACAGTAAAAAAAAATGAAAATGTGTTTTATTGTCGAAATATCCGTTATAAAACCCTGCGAATATAAGCTTTCCCATCGCTTAATGGAATTAAGGCGGGAAAACGTAATGGTTGAGAACAAATACGATATAATAGTTTAGAGAAGGGCTCAAATAACACATCAAATAACACATTACGTGGTTTGGGATATTTCAAATATTCCTTAACTCAACATTTGTCCAGATACTGTTGTATCTGGGGTTTTATATATAGTTACATATATAATTCATTCCGCGAAATATTTCAATTACCGTGAAAGCAAATGACGAATTTACAATAGTTTTCCCGGCAACAGCTAATGTATTCTATTTCGCTTCCCGGCAACGGCTAATGTATTCTATTTGACGATATTTGCTGTTGAATACTGTTTAGCTGAGGTAGCTATCGACCTGGGATGTGTGCTAATTGTAAGGTGACGAGGAAAAATTAGTACACTCAGTGGGGTTCGAACTCGGAACAATTGCATGTGAAGTGGGCGCTCTACCGATAACAACATAAAAGCTAGCTCTGCCAGTCATGTCTTTGCCAGCCGTCATCCAACACGACAGCCGTTTCTAAAAACATATTCAATACAGAATAAGTATTATCATAGGAAATAAGGTCTGATCAGAGAGCTCCTCTGACAGCAACAAACACAACCAAGAAAATGAAGTAGCAGACTCGGTTTAATTGAGTCTGTTCATGAGAGGTAGGAAGTAGGAAGTACCCCCCCCCCCCCCCCCCACCCACACACACACTAGCACCGGCTTAAGCGGTATTCGACTTCAAAACCACATATACTGGACTCGTTGATCCCAAAGGACCAGTACAAATATTACTGATTTTTCGAAACCGATTATGCAGATGCAATATAAGTGCATATGCATGTTCTTTGGATTGACTTCTATAAAGTGCTTGTTCTTTGTCATCTCCAAACATTAAACCTTTTTGAGAATGTAAATTTGATATAAAACAATAAAACATTGCCATGCTGCTTTCATGATTTGATTGAATATTCCTAGGAAGCTTAAGAATGTAATCAACTCTCTCAGCATTAACGTCCGTAAGTGTGTCAATAGTAACTATTTAAATATTAATAGTTCTTGGTCTTACAAAATAGCTGTCACAGCCTTAATATATAACACGAATGTATTTTCCATTGCGTTCGAACTGAATGAATTATTAATCAGACGACAATAAAACAATATAACGTTATGGCAACTATTGTAAAACTATATGTGGTTCTGCATTAATAGTTGTACTATTATGTAGGCCAAGCTTTATACATATTCATTTACTGGCCAAATGTTAAGTAAGTAAAAATGCCAGTATTTCTATAAACAATGGGAACACTAATCAAACTGCAACAAACAGTACTCTTTTTAGGTAAGCAACTCGGATACCATAGATAATGTAGTTATTATTACATTGTATATTTTTCGTAAAACACGTAGTTTGGAAGATATTTTTAGTGTTATGTGTCATATAATTACTGCTGGACCTCAATAATGTCGAAATGACAATCACTGGAATCAAAATGCTTATAGTAATATTACGATTTGAAGTTAAAAAGCTTAACAGATATTAAGATGTATTAAACAAGGTTTCTAGCGTACATTTTTTTCTGCATCTAACTGACATATTCATTAAGGTTTGTAACCTTTACTTATTGAAGATGGGCTATGAAAGAGACTCAATACTGAACTTAGTTTATATGTATTGGAATAACAAGGCCATGGCTTCAGCATAATATAACAAGAAACATAATGTGCATAACAAAAGTGCAGTCACGATATTTATAACAATTTGAAAAATGGTCATAGCTCCGACCAAGTTTTGAAGTGAATGAAAACTGTACTCAATGAACCCTGGGACCAGATGTTCACAAAGCCAGATATTTAAAATTTAGTTGCTTTCCTTCAAATGTTCTCGTAAAATAATTACTACACACTGCTGTGACCGCGACATACTGCCAACCCTGTGGAATATCCACCGCTGAAGCCACGACAATAGGATTAATATTCTTAGGACTTCACATCTGTATTAGGATACGCTGTGCCCAAACCGCCATTTCTCGAGTAATGTAACTGAAATGTATATAAAACTGGCAAAGCAAAACAGAACAATAATATGCATAGGTAATAAAATGAGGGTATGGGAGGGAGGGTATTTTTCATAAATGAACACGACACATGCTAAACTTTGCAATTTACATCTGATACCACCTGCAGAAAATGGCCGCATCTTTAGAGACAGATAATTGGTGTAGCGTACGATTTACACACTCATTAATAAACCAAAAACGAATAAGCAGGATTGCGAAAATTGTTTATGAAAATTATCAATCCCACTTAAATAAAAGGATTTATGTCGATGAACGACAAATCCCATTATTGAAGATGGGCTATGAAAGAGACTCAATACTGAACTTAGTTTATATTTATTGTAATAACAAGGCCATGGCTTCAGCATAATATAACAAGAAACATAATGTGCATAACAAATGTGCAGTCACGATATTTATAACAATTTGAAAAATGGTCATAGCTCCGACCAAGTTTTGAAGTGAATGAAAACTGTACTCAATGAACCCTGGGACCAGATGTTCACAAAGCCAGATATTTAAAATTTAGTTGCTTTCCTTCAAATGTTCTCGTAAAATAATTACTACACACTGCTGTGACCGCGACATACTGCCACATGCCACAAGTGGTGACAGAGGCACCACGAGAGGCACCGCCATTAAAATGGGGGAAGCAGAGCACAGCAGTGAAAAGAACAAGTTAGTCCTCAAATGGAGGTATGGCTGACGCACTTCACAATCGAAGAGATTTGTCTCGCCAACAACAACATTCATCATATGACCCAAATATGGTCGACAACATTCAACAAATGACCCAAATATGGTCAATGACCCAAATATGGTCATTTATAACATTAACAGTCACCCAAAAGTGGCTTGCAACCCAAATTGGTTAGCATACAAAATTGCCAAAATACAAATAAATTTATTTTCAACAACAAAATGGGTTATGACCCAAACTGGGTAAAGCACTATATTGCCAACCACATAGTAAACTAGGGGTTAACTTAAAAGTTTAAAATTGATGAAGGATAAGCAGATAACCTTATATAGAGATTATACATATATGCCAAAAAAGTGACTGCACATCAACAATAATTTTAATTCATTTTATTAAAGCCACGGGCCGTTTTTAGAAACTAAAGGCGAATTTCTGGCATCTGTACTTCAACAATTTCGGGATATCTAATATATCCACCATTCATTCAAAAACCTCTGTTGCAACTTGACTATTTACCCTAATCCTGACTTTGTCCAAAGCTTTATGGGACTTTTCATTTCCATAATACAAGCGTAGTAAAATCTGCGACCAAACAATCTTAACTTCAGAAATTAAGTCGTTTATGTCATGTAGTGTTTTAATAATACTTTTCCTTAATTTATCTAAGGGTACTTGACCAATGTCATTGCCTTCCACATGCAATACCAATATATGTGGGTGGTCCTCAAGAGATAACAACTTTAATGTCTTCAACACTTGGCACCAAGTCATTGAAGTGAATTTAAGATACAGATCACCATGCATAGAAGTAAATTTATAGTCGGTAAAAACGAATTATGTGTTTCAATAAAAAATCTGTTTCAATGTTCATTCTGTTCCATAATGGCATCCAACCACAGGTACAATTAACTTTAGCTTTTGAATGACCACCTATGTAAATAATTATTTATTCAAGAAGACTAGGACTCGGACTCAAGCATTTCCAAATTTACAAATACATTCTATTAATATGTCCTTTGACTATAAACTAGGAATATGTATCCTTTTCAAGTAAACTGGCCCACGTGTTAAAGGTTGAATGCAAAACTATTGCATCTTCATATAAATGAAGGAGACGTAATTGCGATTGACTTTGATTGACTGAATGAATGCCATTGAAAACCTCATTTAAAGCAGCTTTCCCACCAACAACAGCCACATTGTACAAGGTATATACATCGGTTCCAAAGCCACTGATGACAAGGTATATATATAACATACAAATTTTTAGTAATCCAAACTCTAGCCAGCCAGGCTAAACCCTAAAACTGGAGTGTCGAAATGTTACCAACTCACAACCCACTCCACGCACATTCAATCACGGGTATTTTAAGAACCCGTGAATAACAACCACCCTCAACAGGCACATACCGCTCACCACACGACCTGAACATCTGGATAGTGTTGACAAATATTTCTATTTTGTGCCTTCAAGAACACCTTACTTGGTTTATAAATGCCTCCCTTTATTCGGAGACAGTTATTAAAAGGAGGTTTAAAGGTGTTATATATATAATTGATGCGACAAGTGTTTTAAATTTTTTAATTTGGGTCATGCATAGAACGGGTCATGCATAGAACAGTTTTACTTCGAGTAGGACATAGCATAGAAGTGCTTATTATAGTTTAGTGACCATGCACAGAACTCAGTGCTATATATAGGGTAGGGACAATCCCAACTGGAATAATACATTCATTACGTCATATCGGTTAAAAGGCGGAGGGACAATAAACCTGTGCACTACACCCACACACACACAAATTAAATAGATACCGGTGCCATTTGATATGCCTTGTTTAACAATGACAGGATAAATAATACTCATCGAACCAATGGAATAGCCATGAAATAAACCATATGAAAAGCATCTGAATTCTTCCAAGGTCTTGGAAAATGGAACGCCACTTATAAATCCATTGTCAATGTATTAACCAGTTATGGGGATCTATTCCCAAATTCTACACCAAATATTTTGGATACATCTGACATTCGCAATGTTTGAAATGTCGCTTTGTGATTTATGTGTAACTTGTATAACTGTAAGAAATGAAACATTACATACAATACCAACACTGGGCCTCTATGACCTGTCCACAACATAACGCCCGGTACACCCACTTTCTTGTGAGGAACTTTTGACTGGCCATAAGTCAACTTGATAGTGACACAAACTGAAATTTAAGGCAAAGTCTTTGAGAGAATGAAATAAAAGAAAGCCTGAATAAGTGACAGGTATCCAATTATAAGTAAGCAGCATCTGCAAATACACCAGTATACAAAACAACAGCCACTATAATGAAAACAACCCTGTACACAAACAAATAAATGTGTAAAGTGGATTGCTAGACAAATAACACTGGACCTTTTATAACCCGTCTTATTAGCAGCAGCAGTCAGCAGCAGCAAGTTAACAATTTGCTGAAATCCACAAAAACTGTTGAGGTATACTTAACAGACATTTGTTGAGAGAACCTATTGCAGAAACACTGCAATTACTGTCAACAACCACAATTTCATCATCAGCCCTGGAGAGTGAATAATAGCAGCAGACGTTAAATGTAAAGGGCACAACGACGACCATAACATCAATGGCCAACATAATGGCTTGATTCAACATTAATTTTCATTAACAACATGGTGACAAACAGGGTATTTATATAAATTGTTTTCATAATAGTTTCATGATCAGCCCTGGAGAGTGAATAATAGTAGAAGTTAAATGTATAGGGCACAACGACAACCATAACATCAATGACTACAAATTAGACCTATCAGCAGATGTAAAATAAATCTTGAAAACAATGACATGTCTTTATTTAAGTATACATAATCAGAGGATACACAATATGCTCAGTATATGTTATTCTCTGTTATTTTCTGTTATTCTTTAAAATAAAACATACGCTTAAAAGCACAACATTACGTGGTCCCACCTTAATTTCATTAAGCGATGGGAAAGCTTATATTAGCAGGATTGTATAACGGAAATTTCGACAATAAAATACGTTTGAAAACATGTTTTACTGAAAAATGTTATAACCTATTTAAAATTACCTATGAAATAATTTTACAATATGCAAACTTTTAAAGCCGAAATTAAGGTTTTATTTCATATCCCAGCCAACCCCGTTTTCGCTTCTTGGAGAAGGGATTGGATGGGGTATGAAAGTTAATACTCGAACCGCGTAATGAGTTTGTGTCTTTTTGCAAATCTTCTGTGGGAAAAAGTAACCCAATTAAATCAAGTTTGCCATTTATCATTAACATTATTGATATTCCATGATCATACCAAAACAAGTTCACCCAGACATGCTTTTTCTTTATGTAAATTGAACGGTTTATAAGCGATTTTTAAAGCACTAAATAAAAATAAAATTCGTATTTTTCCACCTTGTAACCGTGTGCGACGTGCGCTGTGAATCGAGGTATCGTAACGCGGTAGGATATATAAATGCCAACGATCCTATAATGTGTCTACATGGCACATTGTAGGTTCCGTTCCCAGAGGTATGGCTGTTCTCTGTCGCCATAATTCAGACAGTCACAGCTTTACGGACAAATATATAAATGTAACAGCCTAGATGATGAGCATATCGTATCATTTGACCTTATAGCTGTGACTTCTGAATTATGGTGGGAAAGAACAGCCGTGAACGGATCCTATGTTTGTGCATGTTATTTAGACGTCGTTATGGTATAACTGATATGCTCTACCAATTATATACAATGATTAAATCAACTGTTTTGCTATGGAATAAAGATTATTTATCTATATGTCGATTTGTCTAACCGTAATTATGTAATGCGCTTTGTTATTACTATGTTTACGACATACTGGCATACAGCATAAAATATTTAATGAAATAACAAGCTATATATAAAGCGACTGTGATATTGTTTCAATCTAATGTAGCATAAAGTACAGCATTCTATAGAAGTTATAGAAATGTGGTGTCGAATTGTCAGTTATAAAAAAGTGGTGTGAGACTGGACGTTTAGACAAATGGTGTGGGAATAGAAGTTATAGAATAAGTGTTGTCGGATTGGAAGTTGTAGAAAAGTGTTGTCGGATTGGAAGTTATAGAAAAAGGTACCCGAATTAGAAGCAATAGAACAGTGTTGTCGGATTGAAAGTGTTAAGTCCAGTAAGTGTAGTCACATGTCCGTTTTAAGTAGTTTACGTATTATAATATGAAATAAGAAATATTTGTTTGCATGGAATGCACCGGCTATTGTTGAAAACGGGTATGTGGGACATTTATGTTGTTGTTCTTGAGAGAGTAGTATACTAACATAGAATAATTGTATTTGAATTGCGACAAGAGATAAGTATATACAAATATCAGCAGTCGTAGTATTACCTCAGAATAAGTTACTATAATACAACTTGATCAAATGGTTTTCGGACGACTCATGCCTTCAAGCCAAAATGTCCCCCATTTTGATGTTGGTATGAACAAATCCAAAATCAACCATACCAACACTGATATTGCCATAGTAAGACATAATATTGATAGGTTAACCTAAAGTTCTGAATCAGTGATAGCGTCTGTTTCATCTGTGTCGTTATGGTTAGGAAGAAGTGTGCTGCATTAGGAAATAATCAATGTTGCGTTAAGAAATAATCAAGGAGGTTGCATTAAGAAATAATCAAGGAGGTTGTATTAAGAAATAAACAGGTTGCATTAAAAAAAATAAGCAAGGTTGCATTAAGAAATATTAAAAGTTGTGTTAAGAAATAATCAAGGTTGCATTAAGAAATAATCAAGGTTGCATAAAGAAATAATCAATGTTGCATTAAGAAATAATCAAGGTTGCATTAAGAAATAATCAAGATTGCATTAAGAAATAATGAATGTTGTGTTAAGAAATAATCAATGTTGCTTTAAGAAAAATCAGTGTTGCATTAAGAAATAGGCAATGGTTAAGAAATAGGCAATCGTTAAGAAATAATTAGGGTTGCATTAAGAAATAATCGATGTTGCATTAAGATATAACATTGAGGAGCTCGTTATACCCTCTCTATATCCAAAAGTATAGATTCTTAATTAACCGTGTGTTATGCGCTTTATCCAGGAGCTTAGCTAAAGCCGTTTTGACAGCAGAACGTCATTCAATGCGTGCCGTCATTTATATGTATTCCTCAACATTTTAATCACTAAGTCAATAAGAATGCAGAAAATTAACTGTGTTATATAAGGTAAATAAGTTATTAACAGTTAGAATTGCAGTAACTAGGCTTCCCAAGCGGTTGTGGATTTTCTGAATTCGTTCCTCGTTCTTTTTATTTCGATGTAAATGAGACTGCAGAAAGTTCTTCATATGTCTTGACGTTATATAACCGATATTGTGTTTCGATATCGTACATCCCAATTCAATCAATCATGCAACTATTTTGAGCACCAACTTGTCATAAGAATTCTTCTTTTACATGAGATAAGATACATCAAAATGATGTGCTGGATGCCTATATTCGTGTGGTTTATTGGTAACTTGCGAGGGATGTACAAGTTGACATGTTCATAACTATAACAAATAAGACGAATATAATTTATTCGAAACCCATTGTCTGTATACTTGTATAAGTTAAAATGTCAAGTATTTGCCATATATTTGATGATGGGCGTCGTTCATGGCTTACTACTTTGTTCTCTTGGGTGTGTTTGTTGCTTCCAAGGGATCTCCCTTCTCAGGATGTATTAACATTCACACTAGCGTTCGTTTAGAGCACTGTGGCTACTGTAAAAAGTCTCCACGTGGTAAGAATCAGTAATTTTTTTTAATTACTGGTCCTTTGAAATCAACGAGCCTAATAAATATGGCTTTGAAGTAGAATACCGTTTAAGCCGGTGCTTGGGGGCGTTAGAGGTGTTGCATCATACATTACCTCACATGAACAGACGCAATAAAACCGAGTCTGCTACTTTTTTCTCTTGGTTGTGTTTGTTGTTTCCAAGGTATTTCCGTTATCAGTATTTATTTACGCCTTTAGAATGTCAGATACGTAGCTCACTATATGTTAGTACAAGATGACATCGACAATGTCAGACTTAAATTTGTTCCTTGTGAATCTAATAATCACGTCTTTAATAAGAACATATTCGTGTTTCAGTGTTGCGATATTGCTATAACGGTCAGACGTCCGCTACTGCTTTTCAACTTTTTAAATATGTTTGCCTTAGCTAAACACAACAATTAAAAATTTACCATTAAAGTATATATAAAAGTCGAAAAGTATATCTAACAGTCGAATAGGAAATGCACCATTCAAAGACCACGGTAGAAACAAAATATATTTACAAAGATAAATAACAGCTTATATATAACATCACGAACATAAATGGGCTGACAATAGGGCTGCCGCCTTGGAACGGTCATTGGCAAAATAAACCAGGTGTGCACCAAACCTCACTCTTACCCTATTGTCATCACAATAAAACGGGACAGTATAAATAAAGACCTCCCCGCCAGGTTATATTCTCTAATAAAAAAATAATGTGCATTATAATTATAACACATAAATGATCATGTATATATGAGTATATATAAAAGCCCAGAAAGCCACAAAGCAAGTACTCAAAGTCTTCAAAAAGTATTTTCCTTCCATTTACATTATTTTTCCTTCGCTATAGTATAAATGATAATGCTACAAAAGGTACAAGAGCGACAACTACCGTCAGTGTATCAATATGCATTTTCTATTGAGACACGGTCTACTTGCGTGCACAGTCTACTTGAAAAGCCTACTTGAAAATCGAAGTTTATTAGAAACAGGGTGCTATTTTTTCATCAGGAAGTATCAAGTGAATGCAAGTATATAAAATGTACATGAAATCCAAACAAATATTTCAGCATCTAAAACAATGATCCGCTAATTTAAGATGAATGACGGCGTGACGTTGAATATCGTTATACCTTTTGAACGTGTTATAGTTGTTTTGAGAAATAAGGAAGTGTAAGATAATACGGACGATTTTACACGCTATTATGTGACGATCATAAAACTTTACTATGGCAACAAGTTGTATTGCATGTTTTCATGCTTGATAATGTTCTTATCGTATTCAATTGGCATTTCCTTTGAAATATAACTCGTGTAAAATTAAAGTGATTCCGGTAAATGATTCTCTGCAAAAATAGCACATATACATTCCGACATTTTAATTACAGAGTATCGACTAAAATTTTCCGTTTTTTGTGTTATATTGCATCACATTTGCAGTAATACTGTGTTAGCCTGTAGCACTACGGGGTTGTATGCTATGCTTGGTACATTTAATAACAAGGTTCGGACTTCGCGTTGTGATTAACATAATTTATTGGTACATATAAAACAGTCCGAATAATTACACGTTCATAATACGCTATGAACATCCTGTTATATATATATGCATATCCGTTTCGTATAGTGGTTTTCTAGTACGTCCATTTGTTAATTACTTAAATAGTCCCTATTATAAAATGTCTTCAAAGTATAATAGTATTTAGAAACTTTCAAATGTCCAAATCTTCCAATTAGTATGTAACGATGACTGCCCTACTATACTGTCTTCCATAGTATAGTTTAACTTATCCCATACCCTGTCTTAGACTGCGGGGATCCATCTTGTGGATACAAGTATTGAAACTGACTCTCCACTCTTTAACCACCGACTCTAGACTCTCTCCTAGACTTTCCTGCGCTCAGTATTATACTGGAAGATTACCCATACTGCTTTTCGGCAGTAAGTCATGCCTCACATATGGACATCGACCTGTGTAGCTACAGGTTAACGCGATGGTGATTACCTCATTGTATGCATACATTACCCACAAGACCTTTCGGCGAATGGTCTCCCCTAATATGGGAATACCTCTTAACTCCCAGAATTCATAGTTTAGTTTAGAGCAAGTAAACAATAACAGGTGTTCAGATGATCAGCCAACAACTAACTGATAGTATTAGGAAACACCCATTGCATGATCAGTTATAAGAGGGGTGTATTTTAACTCTAATTGTGTTACATGTATAAACTGTTATTAGGTTAAGTACAATGGCAAGGCTGTAGTGTTACAATAGAAACTTTGCTTCAGCTGTTAGTGAAGGGACACATCTTGATGTATTTTAAATTCCCGGCGTCCCGTAAGTTGTTCTTAACTTGCATATTTCGAAATAACTTGAATAGTCCTTTCTATTCCATATTACGAATAATATATTTCAACCTATGGTGGAATAACGAAGAAAATGACACCTTCAAATTATGTTATAGGTAAGCAGTTCTATCCTCATCAAGTCAAAACAATACTAGAGTAATAATTCGCGTTATATCTTTATTTATACTGTCAAGTTTTATTGGGATGAAAATGTGGTAAGAGTTGAGTGTCGTGCACTCTAGAACCTTGTTTAAAACCGCAGCGGCCTTTCTGCCACTGACCGTTCCAAAGCGGTAGCCCTATTGTCAACTCGTCTGTGTTTGTGATGTCACATGACATGCTTCCTAACATTGTACTTTTGTCTGTTTTAATGCGTATATTTAGGTGTCGGTTTTCCGTGAAAGCAACCTTTCATATTCGACTATTATACCTACTTTTATTAATTTTAATGATTTATACATACTAAATACAAAAGTGTCGTGTGTCACTTTAATATTAAATACACATAAAAAACGTTCGCACCTTTTATTGTATGTTATGTTTTGTATTATATTGCAAATGCTTTTATCATGTGAACCAGCTGTACAACAAATGCCGTTTCTCTTTTGTATTATATTGTATAAGCTATGGTCAGGCGAATTATCTAATGTGTAATAGCAAATTATAAAGTGACTGGTTGTCTACAATAGACAAGCTTCGATCAGAAGTTATCTTTTTTAATAAAAGGGA
>JAWPHD010004518.1:85000-185600 GCA_037043455.1 Cyrtodaria siliqua | reverse complement strand
TACGTATCAACTTAAGCTCTGAATTCTTGTAAAAATTCATCTAGTAATCGTTGTTTAGAAAGACATAACAATGTATTAATTTATTCAACATTTTGGTTATTCCAAACATACATTAAACCATAATTATCAGGTGTTATCTATGTCTGAATGGGTACATGCATTGGCCTTTGGCCTTGAAGAAAGTTAAAAAATAGTAAAGATGTAAACATGTTTACCATGTATGCAAATTATTTACGCAAATTCATTTATGATGATATTTGGACTATTCGCATTGGACTGTTTAATGCAAATTCATTTATGATGAAATTTGGACTATTTTCATTGGACTGTTTTAGTGGGGAAGCTTTTGGAACAATCTTTGGGCAGTATATAAAAAGACTCTGGGAACAGCTTAAGCAGTTGAGTTGAGTTCTGTTCAGAAGGTTATTTTTGAATTGGATACTTTTAAAAATATAAACTATATTTGTGAGAGGATTCTTTATTATTGTGCTCATTCATAATAACAGTGAAATTGGAAATTTGGATTAAACCAGAAATATTGGAAAATTAATTTAGACTGAAAGGACAATTTACATTTGGATTTAAGAGACACTTACTGTTTTGGATAAAACGAGACACTTACTGTTTGGTATTAAAGAGACACTTACTGTTTTGTATTAAAGAGACACTTACTGTTTTGGATTGAAGAGACACTTACTGTTTTGTATTAAAGCGACACTTACTGTTTTGGATTAAAGAGGCACTTGCTAATGTGAATTAAAGGAACATTGGATAATTGTATTTGGACTTAATTCAAAAAATGGATATTAATGAAAATCTCAATTTTGTGTATTCTGTAAGTGAATATTTTATGTAAATAACTTTGTTAATTATATTTGTGTGCTGCTGGTTTTGCTTCCTTTCTTTTTAAATTTTACTCGTAACACTAGCAACCTTTTAACCTCAAGAAACCAGTTTATATATAACTTTTCGACATCTGGTAATGAAGACTCTCTTACATATTTTATAATGATATTTACACTATTGCATATTTTAAACCAGAACTTGATGTTATCAAAAACACTATTTTCAACCAAAAGCTTTTATCTTCAACTCATTTTGCTCCCAAGAAACTTTACAAAACCATGGTATATAGTTATTTTAAAAAAGTCCAATTAAGAAAATGGTAGATAGGACACTTTGTCTCGTTAACGTTTATGCTGGAAGATTTCTACGCGTTCATTTCGCCAAATTATATAATTATACTATTAGACCAATCGAACATGCATTTCCTTCACAGCTTGGCATAGCCAATGACAGTACACGCCTAATTTTAATGCAATGTTATTAAAAAAGAAAGCAACAAAACAATTTATGCTTTTAATAATAATTGTTCGATACAAAACAGCTAATGATTAATTATGTTCATTATATTTGAAATGCAGTCATTTGTTGATGAAAATATAACTTACAGATACAAAACCACCACCTACTACACAAATAGCTTTTAATTCATAGAGCAATAAAACATTGTTCACCGTGAAGTAAAGAATGCCGGTCGATATTTACTACTGATCGATATTCCACGTTACCTCTTATGTCATATTTATGCGTCTTAAATGACCTCTGAACGAATCACAAAAACGAAAGTAGACAAATACAATATTCTGTTAATAGTCAAGATATTAACATGGGTTGTTACAGTAACACACTAATCATCTTATGGTGTGTTAACCAAATACAGTACCATAACCTCGAACGTATATTGTACTTTTTAGAGATTAATCAAACGTGTTTACTGTATCAAGATTGCTGTGTTTTAATTAAAATGGTTATAAAGAATAACTCACCATTTAAACGCTCTAAGTCTTATTACGATTCCTTCAATTACACAGCCGAAGTATGCTGATCATACCAAGTACGTCGTACCCAGACCTGGATAAGGTGCAGAATGGAAAGTAAAAGCATAATCCAATTATTATCTGGTTCTATGCACATATGCAAAATGTTGTGTATTTTCAAAGTTAGAATTGTTGCTGTCCTTTTAAAAGCAATCAAGCTTGAAACAATTAAACTGCAAACAAACGTATAAAAAGTACATTACTTGCCAAGGTTCATAAATGGGTTTGTACTTACAAATTGCACGCTTATCTATTACAGGGTCATGGTCATATCGTTTTCGACGAAATTGTTTAACTTCCTGTTTCGGAAAATAAAGACACAATAATTCTTTTTATGTTTAAAGGGGTTATGTCATATGTCACATTTCGCATGGAATTGGGCGTAAAATATCTAAATTAACCAAGCGTGATCTAGGACAGCACATATTACTGTGTGATCTAGGACAGCACATATTACTGTGTGATCTAGGACAGCACATATTACTGTGTGATCTAGGACAGCACATATTACTGTGCAACATGTATATCCATGTAAATAAGGTATGATTTTATTCTCGTCATTAAGTGTAGGTCCTTTACACTATAAAATATTATTATTTGTCAATTTTAGGTCGGAAGGCCCTTACAAACCTGCTTTAAACCCTTTAAAACAAAATTATACATTAATGCATGCTATTAAATATGATAATGATGTTTTTTATGTGCGGATGTTTATTTCGTATCATTGTTTAAATGATCTCTTTTTCATATACTATAACATTAATGTTTGGTGAACCCTATAGCCTGGTTTAAACCCACAGCGGCCAGTTTTGCCAGTGACCGTTCCAATGTGGTACCCGTACCATTTTTGTTTGTGGTGTTGCATACCTTGTATTTGTTGTTTGCTTTAAAAACATATTTTAGATGACTGCATTCTATGAATGCTAAATTTCTTGTTCGACCTTTTTCTATCTCCAAACGCTAAACTTTTTTTTTCCAGAATAAATCTACGTAGAATAAATAAAACACTGCGTTTTTCTGGTGAATTTGTATACAGGAATGTTTCTCAGTTGGTTTATTTGTGTGCATATCGTCTACAACTACATGATCTTCTGCCCTGAGTATATGTTGATTTGATTTGATCTAAATGGTGGTTTACGCCATTTAGCACATGTTAGGCCATATATGACTGTCGAATTGTGTGTGGTAGTGGCAGACAACCTATATTTTCTGGGTAGGACCAGTACTGTATACCTCCTGCCAAGTGTAAGAATCGACACGTACTCACTTGACAATTCGAGCTCGCAGAGGGATTCAAACCCGCAGCGGTTAGAGGCGAGGACGTTTTAGACGCAGCGTCTTTGCTATCCCCTCAAATAAAGTAATGCGCTCTGCACAAGTTTATAAGTAATATATTGATCTTGTATTGCCTTCATAAAGTAGCAACTGGCCGCAAATGCTTTCACGCCATTACACGATATCAAATAGTTAATGAAAAAAGAAACATATATTCAAATTGAACCGTGATGATGTTCGAGAGGTTTATTAATGCAATAATATTAAAAAGAAAGCAACGAAATGTTCACGTTTTTTTGGAAATTTGACTCAACTTCTCAAATTCTGCAACTCTGATCATTATCAAAATATATGTAGGGATGCAGTGAGATAAACTTAGACTCTATCTATAGATAAGGTGTTGGGCCTCAAAGAGTTAATAATCGTATTCGGATATGTTCGCAATTTATAAATATGACAACTCAGTTTATTGTTGGTAAAATATAACTACAATAACACGACCTCCTGCAAAAACATACAGACATAAACAACCGTGAAGTAAAGTGTACCAGCCATTATTATATAACCTATAAATAGACGCGTTTTCATTGGCTAAAAAGTAATTTTTTAGAAAAAATATCTAGCGATATTGACCTGTTTTTTTGATATTGACCTGTTTTTTTGATATTGACCTGTTTTATATAATTGTTTTTTTGATATTGACCTGTTTTATATAATTGTAAATTGAGGGTTATATAATAAAACAGTTATGGACTTTTCAGCTGTTATACATGATGTTGATATGTACCAAAAAATCATTATTGACCTCGGCTATCGCCTCGGTCAATAATGATTTTTTTGGTGCATATCACATCATGTATAACAGCTGAAAAGTCCATAATTGTATAGTATGTACTACTGATCGATGTTTTACATTACCTGTAATGTTATAATAGCCGTCTTAAATAACCTGAACGAATTTTGAAAACGAAATTGACAAATACTTAATTCTCTTAATTTAACAGTCGAAACAAAAATATTTCAGACGTTTCATTGAAATGGGATATTACAGTAATAAACTAACAATCTGGTTGTTTGCGGATCGAATTCATTACAATAAATTTGAACGTGAGTTTTACTTTAAAATAACGCACACAACTAAACGTGTTTACAAACGACTATAAAAGTGTATACTGTATCAAGATTACTATAGGTAAGTAAATTGTTTATTATAGTGACATGTGTACAAGTATCAACATAATATTCAATATACTATATTTGAATTAAATAACTATAAAGTATAACTCACCATTTAAACGCCCAAAGTCGTATTATTATTCCTTCAATTTCACAGCCGAGGTTTGCTATCCGGGTAAACCCATATCGATTACGTTACACTCAGTCCGGGATAGTTTGCCTCATGGAAATAAACCCAAGTATTTTCTAGTTGTACGCACATATGCAAACTGTTGCAAATTTACAAAGTTTAAAATAGTGTTGTTTCTTTAACAAATAACACTTGTTTATCAATTAAAACTGAAAACAAATGGATTAAAAGTAGGTTGCTAGGGTAAATAAATGATTGCACACTTACCTATTTTTAGTTCACGCTCACCTCGTTTATCGACGAAATATTTTACTTCCTTTTCTGAAAACTAGAGGCAATCAATAATTGTGTATGCGTATTCATATGTTTAGCCGTATAGCGATATTTCACGTTTGCTACCAATGATCCAAAGTGAATCGGCATAAAACATTTTTATATAGAAACCTAAGTATTACAACCTGGAGTATTAAAACCTGGAGTATTACAAGATTATTATTTTGCATCTAGATGATTTGTTTGTTGTTTGTATGGTGTTTTACGTCATTCTCAACACAGGTAAGGTTATAAACAGAGGAAGATTATAACAATATAAAATATACATATAACAAAATAAAAAAATATTTGGATGCATGGTTATTATGTTTATTAGCTGACTGGTTTCGTCATCTTGACTTTTCAAAGCCTAATTAAAATATATATGATAATATTTGAGGAAATAAAATGAATGTTTACCTCTGACCAAACATTATACCTGTGTAATATTATTTAATGTATTTTTTTATTTAACTACGCCGACCGCTCAAAATGGGCTATCGTGTCCGCGATTTGTATTTCCTCGTCAACTTTGCTTAAACGTATTCTCCCCATAAACCGCCTGGACGATTTGACCAAAATTCACACATCAATGGCTTTCAAGACTGTTTAAATTAGCTCAACAAAGCATCCAAGATGGCCGCCGTCACTATACTAATATAATATTTAAAGCAATATTTTCAAAATTTCAACAGTTTTGTTTATTTATAATCGCTAGGTAATAGACTAGCAAGTGTTTACAAATGAATTGGATGCACCCCTGTTTAAAGTTCATATACATATATAGCGATTTTTCAAAATTTACTTAAATAGGAACCAACTTGAAAAGTATTCTTCAACTGGTTGATATTTGATCTGTTCTTTTCGATATGTAGCGTAAACATGTCATAAAGATTTCATTTATTGAATGTAGCACTAATTAATAATATTCTACCGAATGGCGACCCTGTGATCAACTTTGGCCCTTTCCAGTACAGTCGTATATAGAGTAGTATAGGAACATGATCATCTTTATTACATCTTCTCTGAATCTATAAATGCTAGAGTTCCATTGCATGTAGCATAGGTTTATAGTCCTCTATCAAGTGTGTTCAGAAAGTGACTATTGGGTCAAAGTTTACCCCCATCCCAGGGTCAAAGTTTGACATAGTTATATAGGAAAATCTTTAAAACATATTTTTCTCTGAAACCATAGCAGCGATCCAATATATAAATGTGGTCATAACTTACAATAAGCAATAGTATATAAACCTCTACCAAGGTTGTTCAAATGTAAACCTTGGAGTTAAATTTCGAACCATTACGGGGGTCACAATTTTATAAAGAATTATATAAGATAATCCTGAAATATATTCTCCTCTAAAAATGATTTTGTACATTGCGTGTAACATAAGCTTATAGTTGTCTACGAATAACTACTGAAAATGGGATCCATTGAAAGGAATGATGACTAACAAACTAGAAAGTAGCATACATTAGTAGTCTGTTCATGCGGGGTAATTTTGATTTTAAAAATTGTATTTCATGACATTATCTCCACCCCCGGTATCCGTATAATATGAACGCGGGTCGGATAAGGCCATACGCGGGTACGGGAAAGACGCGCCACATTACATGTACGCTCAATATTTGTCATTTAGTTAAATATTATTGTCCTTATATAATTAGTTCTTGCTTTGTTATATACCCTGAATATTTTCCTTCACCTCCATATCTTATGTTTTTCATTTTAGCATTGTTTTAAGCAATTTTATCCGTTTTGAACTGGGCGGATTGGAAAAATCCGTGTCGACAATTGACAGTTCGTCGATTTTTCAATTATACAGTAATTTTGACACGATAATAAGGACATGCACATGTAAACCATTCATAATGTTAGTCATTTTGTCTTTATTTGATCCCTTAATACTAACTAAGGGCTTTTAATCTGGCGTTTTGTGAGAGAGGGGTCCCAGAAAGTGGATAAGTCTTACGACGGCTAAACATTTGTTCGGATAAGGCAAACGAAGACTATGGATAAGTATGAAAGCGGGCGTTTATAACAGCACAAACGCATTTGTTTTCTTATTTGATACCCCTGTAAGCTTCTAGCTTCTTAGATACTTACCGATAGTTTTTTCCCTTACTTGATGGCATCCTTTCCTAGTACTTTGCCGGTACTTATAGGGAACCCCAACCGGGAATAAGTAATACTAATGCTTTCAGATAGAACATCTGTAATAAAAGGAATTCGGAATTGTAAGCTAAAATCTCTGCATATCCACATATATTCGGTTATATTTTTCAACAAATGTAATTGTGTTAGCGCATCGGGGGCTGGCTTGCCCAAGTGAATAGCGCGTTGGACTTGTAACTGGCACCGGGTTCAAGCCTGGCCGTTGTCACTGACTTTCGTCGGTGTGTTCTTGTGCAAGAAACTTTCCCTCAGTCTCGTCCGTCGGACGGGGACGTTAACAAACGGTTCAGTTTCAGTCTATCCTCCGAGCATGTTAAATAACCATTGGAAGCTTTGGAATCTATTCGATAGTAAGAGTAGGGCAGGTTCCCGCATTCCTATGTATCCTTCCCCTCTCTCTGGCAGTCGGTAGCGCGGCGGATTTGTAACCGGAAGCCTCGGGTTCAAACCTCCGTGGTGTCACTGAGTTTCGTCGGTGTGCTCTTGGGCAAGACACTTTCCCTTAGCCTCGCCCGTCGGATGGGAACGTAAACCAGGCGGTCCCGTGTATCGGTCTATCCTCCGAACACGTTAAAGAACCATAGGAATCTATTCGATAATAAGAGTAGGTCAGGGTTCCCGGATTCCTACGTATCCTTCCCCTCTCTCTGGGGATGCCCTAAATAACATATACTGTGTCGATGAGCCGTTAAACAACATTCAATTCAATCAATTGTAAGCGCATCAGAACAATGTTTTAATTGGCTCCGAGACTATTCGAGCCAAAGATTATTCAATAGGCAGTTGTGCTCGAACCCAATACATAATTGGTATTGAAATAAATAAGGTGCATGAATATTGTTAAAAAATTGAGTAGGTTACATATATACTTGTTCTCATAAATTACATGAATCTTACTCCCATTTGTTAATTTTCTCAATCTGCGTCTTTTTGTAAACATTTTAAAAGATTAACAATTGAGATAAGTAAGTCAATATTTATTTTTTACATTTTTATCGGTAAACGATTGAGATTTCTCAGTGAAAAACATTACTCATTAAACATTACTCACTCGCATACGCTCGTTCGTGAAAAAAAACACACGTCTGCCATCTCATGAAGGATTTCCCTATAATCGATCCCAGCAGTTAAGTAATCTCTATATCTTAGTATGTTCACTGCTCATAATGGATTTTTTTATCAAACAGAACAAACAAGGTTTTACGCAAACTGAAAATAGCTGCCGAGAGAAAATAGCATTATTTCTGGGTAGGAACTGGGAACAAAGTTTAACATAATAACAGACCAAGTCACGAGTGTTAAAACAATATTCAAAAAAAGTGTTGTCACGGAGACGTAAACACGCCATGACCGTTTTTTTTTACCAGACACTTTCTTCCCAATTTGTGCTACGCGAATCCTTGACATGCCTTACAAATTGATTACATAATTATTCACCTTTGTAGCACGACGTGCTAAAGTACACATCAGCACAGACATAGAATTACTCACATGCAAGGGATGCGTTTGCGTTAGCGTGCATTACAACACAGATAAACTGTTCATTGCTACCATGTGTAATTATAAGATTTCGTTATCAAAGTGAAAACACTCAAAGAAACTATTCATTACTACCTTACCATGTGCAATTACTAAAACAATATGAGTCGCTGCCGTTCCGGCCGTTGTCACTGACTTCCATCGGAGTTTTATCGGTAAATAAAACACAGTTAGTCGTTCCGGCAGCGAATTACTGCAAATCCCCGAGAATGGTACATTTGCATGCTGCTGTGCTTCGAGCGCAATCTCGTGTGTGCACTATTTAAGAAATAATAAATACGTACCTGTGTTTTATCGGTGTAAGAAATACAGTAAGGAGTTCGGATGCGTAGTAATTAAATCACGAGTGTGTTTGCACAAGTGATTTAATTACTCGCTTCCGAACGACTAACTGTGTTTTATTTACCGATAAAATTCAGATTTCGATTCTAACACACAATAACCCCATTGTTTACGCTATTGTGGGGGCACTATATATTATCTGGGAGGTCAAGGTAATCAGGCTGTTATGTTTACAGCTGTCCCATTAGGCCCCTCCGTATGCAAAGTTCTGCGCGGTATAATATGTTTAAATACACTAGTAATCACGTGACAAACAATTAAGTCATTGCCTACATCATATATCTTGCGCTGTATGACGTCAAACGTTCTGAGGTTGTTCAAGATGCTTATTAATGGTATATGTACAGATGCATATGATTTTATATGGGGTGGTGGGGGGGGGGGGATGCGTTTGCGTTAGCGTGCATTACAACACAGATAAACTGTTCATTGCTACCATGTGTAATTATAAGATTTCGTTATCAAAGTGAAAACACTCAAAGAAACTATTCATTACTACCTTACCATGTGCAATTACTAAAACAATATGAGTCGCTGCCGTTCCGGCCGTTGTCACTGACTTCCGTCGGAGTTTTATCGGTAAATAAAACACAGTTAGTCGTTCCGGCAGCGAATTACTGCAAATCCCCGAGAATGGTACATTTGCATGCTGCTGTGCTTCGAGCGCAATCTCGTGTGTGCACTATTTAAGAAATAATAAATACGTACCTGTGTTTTATCGGTGTAAGAAATACAGTAAGGAGTTCGGATGCGTAGTAATTAAATCACGAGTGTGTTTGCACAAGTGATTTAATTACTCGCTTCCGAACGACTAACTGTGTTTTATTTACCGATAAAATTCAGATTTCGATTCTAACACACAATAACCCCATTGTTTACGCTATTGTGGGGGCACTATATATTATCTGGGAGGTCAAGGTAATCAGGCTGTTATGTTTACAGCTGTCCCATTTGGCCCCTCCGTATGCAAAGTTCTGCGCGGTATAATATGTTTAAATACACTAGTAATCACGTGACAAACAATTAAGTCATTGCCTACATCATATATCTTGCGCTGTATGACGTCAAACGTTCTGAGGTTGTTCAAGATGCTTATTAATGGTATATGTACAGATGCATATGATTTTATATGGGGGGGGGGGGGGGTCTTCGTGACGTATATTTGCCAAGTGACGTCATGTAACGCGGCGCTTCCAACGGATGAAATATACGCGGGGAATTAATGGAACAGCTGTATTTTATCGTAGAATAACATACAGTAGTCTCTCTTCTTTGCGTATATGAAAGGATGCACAGGTCCTAATATAATATAATATAATGAAAGGATATCATTAAGATTACAAATTAAAGAGGCTGTTCATATACTCAAGAAAATAACATACGCCAGAAAAATATATTATATACTTGTACTTAGTTATAACTAGTTATTTTCGATAAAATATCAAATCTGTCAGTGCAGCAGTAGCAAAAGAATTTCTCTATATCACTTGTACTGATAGTATATAATACACTGTATAAAAACAGGGTTTGATATTAACAGTTGTCCCCTTGTCCTGTGCCATAATTGTCCCAAGTGACCTGTCCTACAGACAACTACATTGTATAACAAGAAATGAATTTTACATCTTTAAAACTTGTGACTGAAAAAATGTCAACACATTGGTGAGCACATTGTAAATGACAAATAAAAAACATGTTTTCATTTCTGGAATGCAACTGAGGGAATGCAATATCACTTTCATGATTGATCTTGTTTTGTGAATCACTTTTACATGAAGTGCGGGGACAAGTAAATTTGACAGGGGACAAGTAAATTGTGTAAGTAACTTGTCCTAGTTGCTGAAAAAAAGTAATATCAAACCCTGAAAAAACCTAGTAAGACGTGGTTTTGTTGCAAAATTTAGCTTAAATTCCCTGTTCTGATGAAGTTACAACATAAAAGAGCTATATTTCTGAAATGCGTTGGTTCTTATCCTTCAATTTTACTACATAACGTTGGTACTTATCTATGGCCGTCGTAAGACTTATCCACTTTCTGGGACCCCACTCTCACAAAACGCCAGATTAAAAACCCTTAGTTAGTATTAAGGGACCAAAGAGAGACAAAATGACTAACAGAATGAATGTATTACATGTGCATGTCCTTATTATCGTGTCAAAATTACTGTATAATTGAAAAATCGACGAAATGTCAATTGTTGACACGGATTTTTCCGATCCGCCCAGTTCAAAACGGATAAAATTTGCCTAAAACACTATTAAAATGAAAAACATAAGATATGGATGCAAAGAAAAATATTCCGGGAATCTAACAAATCAAAAACTAATTATATAACGAATATAATATTTAAATAAATGACAAATATTGAGCGTACATGTAATGTGGCGCGTCTTTCCCGTACCCGCGTATGGCCTTATCCGACCCGCGTTCATATTATACGGATACCGGGGGTGATCTCGGTCAGAAAAGAAAGTGGGATAATTAAAACCTACCCATATCAGATAAGATCCAGCAGATTTGTGGCCCTTGAATTATTGAAAATGCAGTATTTTACTTTATTATATCTGAAGCTATTTATGTTAAGCTGGACTTTGCGAAGAAAAGGCAAACTATTCTATTTGCACCGGCGTCGGCTTAACTGTTAGCGTTAGTTAACCTCTTCGTAATCACATATCTCAGAAACCGCCTGTCAAAAAACAATACAACTTCACACATGTATTCAGTATAAATAGATCACATGCCACAGGCATGTCACATAACTCTGATACCTATTTTGACAAAATTATGTCTCGTTTTGTACATTGTCAATTTTGGGGTTAACCTTTTACGGTAACCTCATATCATTGCAGTCCCATCAGTAGTTTTGAAGTAATGCTCCGGACAAAGGTTCTAAGTATAAAATTACAAAGGGCCATAACTATAATTTGAATGAAGACAGAGTTACATTTATTACACTCTGCACTTCATCTCATCGCCCTTTATCAATGTTTGAAGTTTCATTGCAGTCTCCTCAGTAGTTTTAAAGTTATGCTCCGGACAAAACTGTGGCAGACGGAAGGACGTAAGGATGGAAGGACGGAAGGACGGAAAAAGCGGCGACTATATGCTCCCCCGAAAATTTCGGAGAGCATAACAATCATTGAACCAGAACATGGCAATGATATCCGCAACTAGGCATGGTACTGTTCATCCCTTCCAAATTTCGTTGAAATCCGGCCAGGTGTTCATGAGAACTAATCTGTACAAAGTTAGTGTATTAAAACCTTGAAAGGGCCATAAATCCGTCAAAAATCTTTCAACCGGAACACGTTGTTGATATGCATATCTAGGCTTAGTAATGATTATCCCTGCAATGTTTAGTTGAAATCCGGCGAGGGGCTCAGGAAACATAGTCAGGACAAAGTTTGTGTATTAAAACCTTTAAAAGACCATAACACGGCACAAATCATTCAACTGGAATACGATGATGATATGCACTACTAGATTTGATAGGCTTGGTACTAATCATCCCTGCAACGTTTCGTTGAAATCCGGCAAATGAAAGAGCTATCGTATTAATGAGGCAAAACACGGCATTTTGAACTAAATCAAGGGCAGTAACTCCGGTGTTTCTAATCCGACTTGGCTGCTTTTCGATTTTTTTCGAGCTTTTGTTGATATTAACAATCTGGTAAAGCTTGGTAAAGATCGGATGAAAAATGAAGGCTCTAACGTCTTAATGAGGCAAAATACAGCGTTTTTAACTAAATCAAGGGCCATAACTGAGGTGTAACTAGTCCAATCTGGCTTGTTTTCATTGATATTTAAAATCTGGTGGATTCTGGTAACGATCAGATGAAAACTTAAGGTGCTAGAGCATGTTTTCAATAATTAAAGGACCATAACTCCGGTGGTACTGGTCCGATCTGGCTGGTTTTCGAACTTTACCGCGCTATCATCCATATCAACAATCTGGTAAAGTTTGGTAAAGGTAGAATGCAAAATGTAGGCACTAGAGTGTTGACAATACAAAATATAGCAATTTTCGTTAATTCAATGGCAATAACTCCGGTGTTACTGGTCCGATCTGGCTGGTTTTCGAACTCCTCCGAACTTTTATTGATAATATATGGTAAAGCTTGGTAAAGATCGGATGAAAAACAAAGGATGCTAGTGTGTTGATATCAAAAAGTTAGCGGACGACGAACGGACGGACGAAGGACGACGACAAATAAAACCAAAACAAAAAAATATGTTATGCAAACAATGAATGACTGCACGAATGGATGATTGTGTGAATGCATGAACGAACGACCGAACAAACGAACGGACGAGCGAGCGAGCGAGCTATCGAATGAACGAAAGAACGAAAGAACAGACGAAGTCTGAATGGGAGGCAAATGAAAAACTTTATCGTGATTATAAAACACATAACATAATGATTCACAGACCGACGAAAATCGATAAAATACATTTGAGCTGGTATATTGCTTAACAGAATAATGACAAGGTTAAACAATTAAAAAAATGTTTTTACAATGTAAAGATGTAGCTTAGTATTATAAAGGGCTATATCTCCTTTATTTTTATCAGATTGATCTACCCTTGTGTCCATAAAAATTGATTACATGTTAGTGATATTGCACACCTAACATGGTCAGGCAAGCTGTTATAGTGTTAAAGGCGTAGGTGACACAACACCTTACATTATCAAAATAATTTAAATTAAACCATAAATGGTAAACACATTCTGTTATTTGTATTTATTTTATCCGCCCTTTCTTTCTGCACATTAATACTTGCTATTGATATTTAACAACATGTATTAGTAGACTTAACAGGTTTTGAGGAGTAAGCGAAACAAGTTTTGTTTGGAAAGTTTAGATTTGACTTAGAATTGTAAAAGACAACAACTCCTTTTATATTAATGTTTGCCCTTGTTTTCCTACAAATGATTACATGGTTGTGCTCTTGCACCTTTAGTTTGGTTTAGTAAACTGTTATTGATTTAGATGAGTAGGCGACACCAAATGTTATTTAAATTACTAAAGGGCAATAACTTCTTCGGTAATTTGTTTCCGATTTATTTGCTAGTGATGTTGCACACCACGTTTAGTATAAAGGACTTTGAGGAGAAAGCGACACAAGTTTTGTGTCGGACGGACAACAGACAACGGACGGAAGACAGTCGGACGACGACGGTCAACGCAGTCAACACAAGCACTAACGGGACGCCGTAAGTTTTAAACACATCGACACTGCCATGTTTTCCTTAAACGCAAATGTAGTTCACTGCCAGTTTCCATATTATATTTTGTTCATTCGATAATGAAAAGAAAAGAAACACACATTCTGGTAACCTGATTGTTAACATTTGAAAAGAAACACACTTTCCAACGAAACTTGGCAAAAATCCAATAACTGTTACCTTAATAACTGCTATGATGTATGTTTACATAATCAAGGTTTATTATTATGACTTGCATTTGTCGATCGTTTTCATTGTCGATATCATGCAACATCTCTGAGCAATGTTTTGAAACGTTTGATACCGTTTAATAAAGGCATTGCGTAAACAAACTTAATGTTAAGACAAGAACTCCAATTGTATTTGATCAAGAATCAAGGCGAAACACTCTGTAGCTTGCATATAATATATATTTTTTGTTTTTACCTTCAATCCATGTTGGATGCAAATCCAATATCGCAGCCATACATTTAACTAAATGTATCGCGTTAACATGATGTACAAATTCAGAATGAATGAGACGACGCGCTATTGCTGAAGGACTATTTGTCCGCCATCGATAAACAACTATTCAAAACTGATGGGATAAGGTCAAGTGAAATATTCAACCGAATGCATAGTTTAGGCATGAGCAATGTCAGCCATATAGTACGTGACAACGTGACAGTTATTCAACACCAGCTATGTGGATATAATGTGGGGAAGAATACTTATATAGCAGACGGACCTTTATATCTAATAGTTTGGTCCATAGAATAGTCAATTTATCCAGCGAGCGCAGACGAAACATCCATTTCTAAATAAAATAAACCGGAAAATCAACGAGTGTCATACAATAATTACGGGATGAAAAGATAACAGTAGTGAACGGATGTACGGGAAGACTATCTACGGTCGCCACACAGCACAAACAGCACTAAGTATATAGCAAAATTACCAGTCATGACATGGCCTGCTGGAACAAAGCAACATTTTGTGTTACGCACACATCAATGAATATCATACAATCCCTGTGGCGTGAAAAGATAACAATATTGACTGGATGTACGGGAATACTTAAGTCGTTTAGGCCCAAATGGGCCCCTTTTTATTATCATGTTAAAGGCAATATGCAGGAAGGCGATATGTCATATAAACACACATATACTATCGGTCATATGCGAGAATGAAGAAGCCTATATATAACAAATTCGTTCTTCTCAAAACTCTTAATCCTAGTGTATATATTCATACACATGTATTAGAAAGCACGTGCACTAAAAAGTGTATGGATGTAAAGCTTTATTATCATATACGAAAATGTCGGTTATCGAATTTGAACGATCGGTAATAAATTAACGAGTATAAGGTTTAAACCTATGTTTTCCACACATCTTAAATGTTCATTTGTTTGGAAATGTGTGTGTGTGCGTGCGTGTGTGTGTATGTTTTATTAAAAAAAATGGCTCTAATTTTCAAGTCTAAGCGCCAACCTAATATTGGCATACAGGTTAAAGGGAAGTTGCTACGTTGTCTGAAGCATTTCTTTGTTATTTGATAACGATCAAAATGAAAGAAAAGAAGGACGACAGGACACAATGATGTCTAAATATCGATAAAGGATATTGAATATATAATGTATGTAACGTCAGATTTAATAGTCATACATTGACAATATTGAAAGGATACAACATATAAAATCAAGTTTGCTTTCATAACTGCAACATAGTTCCCATTATCATTACATTATTTGCTGACTCTCGCATAAACTGGTTGGATGAATCATTCCATATCGCTGGTACAGTCAGGACAAGGTGTATATCTTTGTCGTCAACATTTCCGTCAACGATTTGTTGTCTACATTCTTCCAGCAGATCCTCTCGAATGCATCTAATTGCCAGACTAAAAATTGTAATTGCCGGAAACTGTTTGTCGTTTTCTTCATCAAGAACTATATCCCGTTTGAGATTCTAAGACAAACAAAATACGAAAGATGTATTGACAATACGGACTTTTCATCTCTGTAATTATTTTTTGTTTCGTTTCTGTCATATCTTGCCTTTTATTCATCTTTATAATTGTTTTTTGTTTCTCTGCGTGTTTTTGGTTGACTGTGGTGTTTGATTGCAACATTTCCTGTTTGACTTTTATGTTTACCTAATCAAGTATTATAATCAAACGACAGAAAGTCCTGAAAACCAGCGCAGAAAATTTGAATGATTTTCAGTTATTTTAATTTGTTAATGATAGAAACAAATATTTGTTCGACAATACTTGTTTCTCTTGTTATAAAGACAAATATAGAATGCAGTCTATTCTGGAACTAATATGATATACTCTCCTTTAATGGATAAAATGAGGCCAAAAGGGGCTTGTAACGCTCTACTTTAAAAAATTAACACTTGGGTCACCATTTGAACAATCTTGAAAACGGACAATATGCAAAATATTTAACGATGGGCTTGTAGTTTCAGAGAAGAAAGCTTTTTAAGATTTCCCTATATTTGTCCATTTAAAACATTTGACCGCTGAGGAGGCGACAAAATATGACCCTAGGGTCACCATTTGAACAAGCTTGGTAAAAGACCATAAGCTTATGGTAAATGAAAAATATAAAACTTCTGGCTCTTGTAGTTTCAGGGACGATTTTTCAAGTTTCAGGTTTTTCCTTTATAAGTCAGTGTAAATCATGTGACTCCTGGGGAGGTCCCAAATTTGACCCCAGGGTCACCATTTGAGCAAAACTTGTTATAGGAACATAAGCTTATGGTTAATAAAAAATATTAAACCTTTTGCTCTTATAGTTTTAGATTTTTTAAAAGTTTTTTCCACATCAAATTTTATCCCAGGGTCACCATTTGAATAAACTTGGTAGAAAACCATAAAGCTTATGATAAATGGAAAATATTAAATTTTCAGAAAATCAAGGGCCCTAACTTTGGAGTTAATCATCCGATCTGGCTGATTTTTGATCTTGTTTGAGCTTTTATTGATATTAAAGATCTGTGCAATTTTGTCAATGATCAAATAATGAATGAAGGTGCTAGAGTATTCACAAGGCAGAACATATTATTTTTTAGAAAATCAAGGGCATAACTCTAGAGTTATTAATTCGATCCGACTGGTTTTCAAATACTTTCGAGCTTTTATTTAAATTAACAATATTTGAAAGTAAGGTAAAGATCAAAAAATAAATGAAGGTGCTAGTGTTCACAAGCAGAAAAGGGCATTTTTCAGAAAATCAAGGGCCATAACTCTGCTGTTACAGATCTGATCTAGATGGTTTTCGTACTTGTCTGAGCTTTCATTGGTATAAGGATCATGGTAAAGTTTGGTAAAGATCCAATTGATAATAAAGACCCTCACAAGGAAAAAGTTTACGAACGACGACGAACAACTCGTCAGCAGAGCTAAAATGGCGGGGAATTTATTTCAAATAATATCTTTTTAACACTTACACTTTTATAAAACCATACTGCAAATTTGTCTGATGCAGGTACTTTTCTTATAGTTATCGATGCTTTTAAGTGTTTACAATCCATGATATTTTATAGCAAGTTGTTTCCACATTTAATCAGTATTGAGCGATATAGCTAATTCTATAAGCGATATTGGTATTTCAATTCTTGACGTCGCTAAATACCATATATATCGATATCGAGATTGAATTGTTCATATCGTTTATTCATTTTGTTATATCACTATTTCAACTTTTATATCGTTAATTCCATTACTAATATAGAAAAATGACGTTGCGCTATCGAAAAGCAATTATTGATATCAACAATTCAATTTTTGATATCGCTAGGGCCGTACTTAAAACAATTAATGTTTGCACTTTCCCGACTGACCCAAAAAAAGGGCCCTACCCACATGTTTTTCTCTCAATTTATGGAACATTATTGTTTTAAATTGCTGGTCGCATCGAGATGCCACTAATAACAAAAATAAGTTTTAAGGACCCTATATCTCATTTTTGCTATATAAAACAACAACAATAAAACAAATATTGCCTACCTACCGACACAAAATTTGAAGTTAGGGTCGGGAAAGGGCAAACATTAATATTTTTAAGGTTGACCTTGTTCAATTTTTATATCGTCAATAGAATTATTGTAATCTGAGTGAATATGGACTTCTCCCTTTTAAAACAAATTGTCACTGCTTCAAGGGGTACCAGTGTCGCGCTTAATTCAACATGGCAGGAATCAGCAGCCAAAAATGCTCTGGTAAATATTTCATTACAATAACAGTAAACATGTACTTGAAGGATCTGCATCGATCTCAAAAATGACCCTGTCAGCCTCAAAAACCGCGGATCCGCGGAACATTCTCATGCCGGACTTCGCTATCTATTACATTATTTTATAAAGACAAATAAATCATGAACTAATTTTTAACAAGGTGCGGTCTATCCTTGATAAAACATTTTGGAATGTTGAATTTTGGGATTGAAAAGCTATAATTGGTTCGGTGTTATTCTTGCAGGCCGAATTAGCGATAAAAAAAGGAAATGATTTTCTGATATCAAAAATTGAATTATTGATATCGCAAATTTGTTCAGTTCTGGATATTGCTAATTCAATTATTGATATCACTTATACATTTTTTTATATCAAAAATTAACATTAGCGGTATCAAAAATTCAATAAGAAAAATCCAGTAATGAAAAGTTATTGTTGATATCTGAAAGGGAATTTGTGATATCGCTAATTGAATAAGTTATATCGAAAATAGAATTAGCGATATCTGTAAATGAATTAGTGATACCGCTAATTAAATTTTTATTATCGTAAAATTATCTTTTGATATCGTTAATTAACTTTTGATATCAGTAATTGAATTAGCGATATCCGAAATTGAATTAATGATATTGGTAATTGCATTAGCGTTATCGCTAAATAGTGATTACATGTGAAAACGGCTTGCCAGATATATCACCATTAACCAGCAAGCACCAGCGGGTAGGCTCGAGATGTAGGGTCCTATAGAAACCACAGCGTCCGAGCGCGATGACATCGTAGGTCCACACTGTACTACAAACAAGGACTTGAAAATACAATGTAAGAGACAACAAACAACAGAAAGGGTGGTGAAGACAGGGTTACCGAATGCACCTTCTATTCATAACTATTAAGAAATATGTGTTTGATATATTAAGAAATATGATTTTGATCAAGAAACACCTTTGCAATTGTTCGATGCTTATGTAACGTATATTCTTAATTTCTTAATTACGGCTGTCAAGTGTGGAGCTTTTAAATTACTGAGTCCAAGAAAATTATATATAACATGGACATGACAATATCATGAAATATGGGCCAAAGTTGGTCACAGCCGTAAATGTAATTCTAAAGCTTGTGTATAAAAGCGACAAATGGTGAAGATGGTTTTGAAAGGTTTTAAATAAATCGGTTTCAAAAGTCGTTACTGAATGACAAAACATAAGGAAGTTATTAATTTGGCAAATATATTTTAGTTAAGACGTGCTATGATAAATCATTTGTCTCTTTAAAAGATCCTCATTAAAATACAGTACAACCGTTCTATAAAACTGCATTAGACCTCTTTCTCTCTTGTTTCATGTTATATATTTTTTCCTCAAAAAAATCCGCTGGTCTGTGATCAATATAGCTAAACAACAATGAATTTTGAAGGAAAAACGTAGTCTCGTGTTTCCATAAACAAACATACTTTTTAACAGACCTCAGGTAATGTTTAAGCTTTTGCACCATTATAAGCAGAACACAGTTTTCTAGACATTGATGTCCAAGTGTGCGAAACTGCAGTGCTTGAAGTTTTACTTTTATGAACTGCTATTAAATTATTTTATTTAAGTAAAATAAATAAATAATAACAATGTTTCTTTGACATTTTGAATACTTGGTCTCCATGGAAAATTTGCTTATAAAATAATAGACACATGTATTCAAAAGTAAGATTTGCTAAATAGTTGTTGCATACAACAGTGAGAAGGCAATATAAAGCATGTTTTCTAGATTTTCTTGAATGCCGGATATCCCATTAATTTAATCGGGCAGAGGCAAGATACTTTTGTCTTATCCAAGGTTTAATATTATATTCGCAAGCATCAATATGATGTCACTTTTTCTCAGCAGATGCTACATAGAGATACAAGTTACTCAGCTGCTGGGATCGATTACAGGAAAATCCTTCACCAGATGGTCGGCATGTGGTTGTTTTCACAAACAAGCACGTACGACTGAGTGGAAAAACAAAAACAAAACCGCCTATCATCGAAACAAGAATTGCATTGGGTGTATCGATGTATTTATGATATTAACTGAGAGTGAAATGTTAAATGCTTTATTAAGATGACGTCGGCATCAGCAACACTTTATTGACTTCATGGCTCAAGGTCACAGTTATTTAACTTATATTTGTATGGGTGGTTTATATTGTAAACATTTAGTAATCATGAATTTTCAGTCACTGAGAAATCGCGATCTTTCACCAATAGAAATGTAATAAATCAACATATTAATTGTAAATGAGAAATTATATATCTGACAGTGTATCTATCATTTTAGTCACTCTTGATCTGCGGTTGAAATTATGGAATTTCAATCCTTGGTATTTTCCGATAATTGTTTGGAACACCAAACAAAATGACAAAAGTTCACTATATCTATTCTAATTCACAATGCACTAATAGTTTCGACGTATTATAACAGTTGGCTGGATCCTTCAGCATCAACCTTACTATTGGATTGTTTCATCTGTTTCTAAATGAAACATCTGTTTCTAAATGAAACATCTCCAATAGCTCTATGTTGCAACTTCTGATACATCTTCGATGCTGGAACACGTTACAGTATATCAGAGTTCTCGGCATTCTTTTTTCTTGCAGAGCCTCTATATTTCCCAGAAGCGCCATTTGCACTGCATTTTTTTAGATCTATCTTAACGTTTGATTTGTTCGACGAAACCTAAATAGAGAGCACATCAACTCTTAAGGATTTCACCACTTTTTGAGTCACTTATTGTACAATCATGTGGCACTCAGTGCCAAAAGAAAGGCCCCCGGAAACAATGCCCTCAGCTCAACCAACATTTCCTGACTGCTGTCTTGCCATTTTCATCATCTCCCCTGAAAATAAAACAAACATTGTTTGGGTTCAAAATAAAATAATGTTATTGTAATTGTTATTGTTCCTGTTAGATGCTAAAACTAGAAGCACACCCGTCTCAAGTCTTATTTATTTGACGTCTGGGGTTCTTTTACATACGGACATTTATAGACGCACCACATGTCCTTTCATTGCGTTTGAGCAAAAACGTCTGGAAAATCTCTGCAGTCAAACGCGTATGCACGTCTAAGGACGGCACATATCAAAAATAGTCTCGCCATTCGTAGACGTGTATTTTATGCACTGACCCGTCCCTTGTACAAGAATGTCTAACCAAGAGGTGCAGGACTTGTTGTACCATGAAACGTTTCATAACCTGGATGTTTCTTAAACTAGGTACGAAACGTCCAATGGTCCAGGTACGAAACGTTCAATGCAATAAACGTTTCGAACCCAAAACGTGGTACGAAACGTACAGGATGCGAAACGTACAAGGTATGAAGCAATTTCTTTTTTTTTTGTTTGATGGGTAGGCTAAATATATCATTTAATACGTTTTTCATGGTACATGAATCACTGTTTTGTATTTAAAACAAACCTGTGTGTAGAGCCCTCAAATCAGGGACTATTCGTAGTCGTGCAACAACGCATTTTCCAATCCTGCCTGCCCTGCTCCATTTTTGCTCCGATTTTTCACTGATTGATAGGCTATTCTCATTTGATATGGTGGAGATTTCCCAAAACCCGTTTATCAAACTGCAACATTGTCTTTGCCCCACCAAATATTAACTTTTTGTCGTTGTTCGTGTTAAGAGACTCCAAAATAAAATCATTTAGAACCGTTAGAATGTTTTCTTCCTGAATCGCCATTTTGACACTTGAATCAAAGTGCATAAAAAAAGCGCGATTTCACTGATGTTTTGATGGTTTTAATGAGATGGCCAAATACAACTTCGTTTTCGGGTATGACAGTTTTACATTGGCGGAAGCTGGTTCAATTTTATGATATTGCTCAATAAATAAGCACTTTAAACTCAAAATGTCAACGGATCAGTGATTCATTACTCGAACTATTTACAAGTGTGCTGTTTGGTACCTACCAAAAAGAAGTTCGGCAATATCTTGTGCGCATCTGAAAATTTGTTCATTACTTAAACCACTGCTACGCACTGGTTAATAATAAACGATCCATTAGTTTAACTCATATTTGAATTTAAAGTCTCTGCAATAACACAGATGTTGCCATATCCAAGGGAATTATTTATACCAGTAATATACTAAAGAAATATAAAAAGATCAGACAGGGGAAGTGGCATTCAAGGAGGACAGTCAACCACAAAACACAGAAACAAACACGCAAACAGACTAACAAGAAGGCAAAAGTAATATTAAATGCAATCGACATCACAAACACAAAAGGGTTGACAATAGGGCTACCTGTCCATCGAAGGTGCTATTCAACTAAATGTATAAAGACTCTCTTTTTCTCTTCATTCAAAAACCTTCCGCTAGACAAAATCTACATGTTTGGCCTTTAACAATATTAAAGCGTTTTAGACAATTACACTATGTCGACTTGCCAAGAAGTTCGTGAAGCACGCATTTTCCTATTAGACAATGTTTCCGTCAGGTATGGAACTACCGTATTAAACAAATTGTTGGTATCCCTATTGGTACGAACTGAGCACCTCTTGTCGCAGATTTGTTTATGGGTTGATATGAAAGAGAGTTCACGTTGAGTCGTTTACCAGATACCAAGGCAGATGTAATTGAAGCTTTAATGACACCTCTCGGTATCTGGATGACATATTTCTGAAACTGCCGCTTCTTTTCTTGATATACCTCTCTCTAGTGAAAATGGAGAAATAATTAGCAAAGGAAAGACGAGTTTAATATTTGATAACAATATTTAGAAGTGAATATTATATAATAGGAAAATGAGTGCTTCACAAACTTCTTGGCAAGTACACATAGTGTAATTGTCTACACTACCGTTATTAAAAAGCGCTTTAATATTGTTACAGGCCAAAAATGTAGTTTTTTCTCTAGCAAAAGTTTTTCGAATAAGAGCGATAAGCTTGTCTTTGATAAAGTGATGTAGTTAGGTTGTATATAGTGTAGAGAAGTCATAATTACTTAAAGATAAAACTTGCAAATTGAATTTTTAATAGACCAAAATAAATTAATCTCTTAGTTTTAGCACAATACTGTTTAACGTGATCAGTAAGACAAGAAGTTAAAGGCTTGGAGATGTTTGTTGTGGTCGATGGAAGGCGTGTTTTGTTTTGTCTTTTGACTCACTCGCGTACGCTCGTTCGTGAAATGAACAACACGTCTACCATCTCGTGAAGGATTTACCTATAATCGATACTACAGTTAAATATGTTTATATTAATCTGCATGTATATTTCACCAAAGTCGTTAAATTCTTCATAGATCTTTGATTTCACTCCCGTAGATAACCGAAGCGGTAGCATTGTGCGTGTGATTACTTTAATTGTCAGCCGAATCTGTTTGACACGCCATCTTTTGACTGGCTGGTCAAGAAAAATTACAGGTGCTGTATAATGTTGTATGTAAGTGGCGGTGCGTCGCTTTGATATACGGGGTCATGACAGCTATCTAATCAATATTGCAAGCAGTTTATACATTTACTTTTAAATTGTGGATTAGCAGACTGAGTATAGTTTCCAATGGCTACTCCCTATTCATCCGAACTGATGACAGGCGTATATTCTGTATTATAAATACGATAATTTAAAGATTAGATGAAATATCTATAATGCTACTCATATCATCGTTCGCAAAATAAACTGTGTAAGCTCTATGTTCTAGATTGCTATCACAAAATGGCAGTTACTCATAGCGTTGTTTGCCAAAAAGTATAAAAGGAAAAATTAGGAAATGGTCGAACAGGTCAAATACAAAAAAAAAAATATTACAGTCTTGGTTTGATTAGTCAAAAGTGCAAAATATGATAGTAGTTTACTGTATAGTACTTATTTAACAAATACGTGACACAGAGTGCTTCATTATCTTAAACTAGTTTGAATTTCTAAATCGAATAAGGTGACTGTCTTGGTTTCAGCTTATCTATGGTAAGGGCATTGTGTAATAATTTTCTGATACGACAATGACACAGTTTCATGTGTACCTCAACAAATACGACCTCATGTCTGCCTTATCTAGTGTCTTTAGTACGGGTCGTGTCAGACAATTATTTCGAATTTAGTGATATTGTGTCCGTCTTAAGGTGCACAAATACCATTTCAAAGATATTTAGCTGTTGGTCTTTACAAAAAATTGGGAAAATCGTGCCATAACAGAGACTCCAATAAGTGTCGTTGGCTTACCGTACCAGAGCTCTTACATGTGAGCTATCGAGTTTACGTACAACCCTAACAGGTTGTCATTCCTTCCTTAATTGCTAATTATTCTGAAAAAACCGATGCTGGTGCTGTTGATGAAAAACAATGTGCCACGGCAGGCACTCGAACCAAGGATCTATGGTTTTCCGTGTCAATGGGTCATATATATAGATATATGTATATATATATATATACTTATTGTGTAAGATATCCCGAACAAATTCAACCCCTGAACTATGTCAATGAATGTGTGTGTTAATAGAACAAACTACTACAAGTGTTAAATAACAGTCTAAAACGCAATTAGTATGTTTAGTATTATGTACTAGACTAAGTATTTTAATTCATAATAAGCTTGATACTGTGCTCGTATTACAATATTGAAGACGAGTGTCGTTTTAGTTTAGTAGTTCGTCGATTAGTAACAATACTGGTAAACCATATGTAAATGTAGATATAAAATTCGAACAGGAAATGCAGCATTCAACCACAGTCAACCACAAACACAAGCAGAAACAAACAACTACTACAAAGATGAATAAAATGCAAGATATGATCACAAAATAAATGCGTATTTTGGGGTGACTGTGTTTTGTGAATGCTACATTTCCTGTTTGACTTGTGTATCTACTTTATTGAAAATTGAAATAAATTATGTATACTTTTAATCTGATGCAGAACAGCGAAGTACCATTTGTAAAGCAGCATCATAGAAATGTAAGTTGTTCGCGTCTGATGAAGCTTTGTTCAAAATTATTCTACCATCTAATCGCTGGACTGGTCATACAATCATGACTTCTGTATTATTGACATTACACCAGTGTTCGTACATGACACCAGTGTTCGTACACAGTGTTCGTACATTACACCAGTGTTCGTACATTACACCAGTGTACATTACACCAGTGTTCGTACATTACACCAGTGTTCGTTTAGTGATGTGTGGCGGCCGTAAATGTCTTACGCTTTAAGCAGTAGTTTTATTACTTCGTCCTTAGAGATTATCGAGCACATTTATTTTTTGCTTTAACGTAAAATACCACTTGAGCCGTTGCTAGAGGGCGTGAGGGGTGGTTCATCTTATAATACCTCTCATGAACAGGCGCACTCAAACAGTCTGCTACATTAATCTGTTGGTTGTGTTCGTCGCTTCCAAAGGATCCCCTTTATTGTATTTATTAACATCCCACAAGCGTTCGTTTAAAGCTGTGTGGCGTCCGTAAACATTTCCCCGCGCTACGAATCGGTAGTTATATTGGGGATTATCGAAGCCAAACGTTGTGGCTTTTCGTAGAATACCACTTAAGTCGGTGTTAGGGGCGGGTATGTGTTGGTTGTTTCCGAAGGATTCTGTTTTGTGTATTTATTAAAACTAACAAAGCAACATATAGCATAATTGTATAAATCAAGTGTCATATTTCTGGTAAAATTAATCCGACCTTGTTGCGTTTTCACTCTATTTCGAGCTTTAATCAGCAATCTGATCAGTTTGAAAAACATCAAAGAAAAGATGTAACTGCTAAAGTATAAATGAGAGGAAATGTTAACATACGACTGACGAATTGCCATCACATAAGCTATATTGACTTTTGGTCAGCAGAGATAATGACCCAATTTGAAAAACGGATTGTCAGATAACGTTGAATCATTATACTGTACTTTAATCGGCAATAATTCTCTTATCGAACAGTTGAGTTTTCTTCGAGAGAACGATTTGCAGCGTTTTGAGACGTTCGTTAAAAGTTACACGATGTGTTACTTTTCCTACCCATGGCATGCACGTAAGTTGTGTTTTCTATGAAAAGCTAATTATCATTTTATCAGATTTATTTGTTACATTTTTACGAGAGATATTGAATGTAGCTAAATGTTTATGTACAATTGAGTTTCTTATATGTAATAATGTAACTTGGCAAATGTATTCAACAGTTTAAACATAACGTGTTTTTTTGAATTCAGTGTGATGAAATGCAATGCCCCAGGTGAAGAATATAGTCTAAAGGTCAACCCAAATAAAAATCATTGATACAACTAAACTGATCTGTTTTAGCTTTATCTGGTAAACACTATTCTAAGTAAATCTTCCGTACGCGTTTTTGTGTTTGTAAAATAAATGTTAACAAGCGAAAACAGAATTTGTGACACGTTAAATTGGCTTTCAATGATTATTTCCCAATTTCACCGGTCTGTAAGGTCTTCGCTTACATAGCTTATATTCCTATGTTGACTAAACTTCACATAGATTAATGTCTTATTATGTAACAATAAGGTCAACTCCCCATTCAAGATGACCGCCACTACTGGTAAAACAACTGTTCAAAATAGAAAAAGCCACCCAAATCTAACTCAAGTAATTAGAGTAAAGAATTGACATCTGTAACTAAAAAAAAATGTTTCTCAGAAACTGCTTTGCCAATGACATTTGTTGTATCATAAGGCATTGACCTGACATGAATATGTTCTACATAAATCATGTAACTGAAATAGAGATTTTTTAAATTAAATACATGTATCTAAGATGGAGATTTTTACAGTAAGCCTCTTACTGACATAGACCTTTTTTTACATTACACTGACACAGAGAATCACGTTGTTAAGCTTTAGTTCAAAAGTAGTAGCTTCAGGAAAGTGAGATGTTGCGCCGACATACACTATGTTTGATACATAGGCTGCTGTTGGCACCTCCGCAAGTGTGAACTTAAAGTTAGGTTCGGTATTTAAAATATATATGTTTTAAAACGAAAATTATTGTTATACCTGCATTATCTGTATTTGTTTTGTTTGGTCAACAGATGACATATCCTCGTATATCGCCCTAGTCACACTTGTAGTGTCTTTGCTGATAAAGACTATGGGTAAGTTTGTATATATCCCTAATCTGTATATCCCTAATCGCTCTTGTCATACAGATTCAGTTGCGTTCAACTACCCCAGTTAAATGCAGAACGACTGCAGAAGGGACGCTGAACGAACGGAAAATGAACGCAGAATGAATGCTATACGATCTATGTTTTAAAAATGCGTTTACGTTCGTTTCTTTCGTTGCGTTCATTTTCAGCGTTAAGCATTTTTAAAAATGAACAATGAATGCATTTCTTAAAACGCTAAACGCTGAAAACGAACGCAACGAACGAAACGAACTCAAATGCATTCCGCTATTTCGGATAACTTCTAGTATTATCCTTTTGAGTTGATATCTAAAATCACATTATAAAATGTCGCATTTGTGATGAAACTAACATAAACCCGGAAGAAAACAGAATAATCATTATGTGCACCACCAAATAATGTCAACAAAAATACCCAGTCTTCAATATGATCACATAAACATAAGCCGCCGATTCGTGATAAAAATCGTATGACTAGATATCACGCGTAATTTAATCGTTAGAGATATTGCGATTGGTAAACGCTAAACGAACGAAACGCAATTGCATTTTATCCGTTTGTGCATTTAAACGCTCGCATTCTGTTGCGTTCGTTCCGTGCATTTAAATGAAAGCATCGATTCGTTTATAACGCTGAATGCACTCCAGAACGCAAATGATTGGCATTTAAAAAAAAATGCATTTATAAAAATGAAATGTAGAACGGAAAACGCAGAACGAAACGCAAACGGACTGCATTTTTAGGTACTTGAACGCAACTGGGTCTGTAACTTTTCTGAGAGACTATGTGGATTAGTTTGTATGCGATGGGTGATTCAAAATTACGTAGACTATGATTATACAATCTTTATTATTAAATAGTTTGAATACACTATTACGCAATGTATCCTTTATGTGATAGTTGATATCAATTTATAATTAAAATTATATAACAGCATTTTATACGTCGTCATAGTAACCCATTTGGGGGCATTCCAAATTAAGCTTCTCTTTTTCAAATATAAACTCAAATTCGAATGCCCATTATTCCATATTTACGCGCAAACATCTATGTCATTTCGTATACTACCACAATGACGTCAGTACATTTTGCACATTAAATCTTGATGGCATATCCGGCACCGTGTAATATTTACACATAACAAAACAAATACCAATTTACTAAACTGGTACGTGAAAAAATGACATGATCATGGGAGTAGCAATATTTACGCGGTGTTCATTATTATGCATTCTAATATAAGTGAATTTAAATGCAGACACAATAAATGAAATAGGCCCTATAGGTTATACATGTACATGTAAGCTCATGTTGGGACAGCGACCGCAGAGGGAGATGAGATGAATGATGACAATTCGTATCAAACCTGTCACTGCCAGCGCTCGACCTCACTTAAGGTACAAGCTGTTTCCTTTGATCTAGCGAACCAGCTGGCTCTAATATATCTTATATATGGGCAACTTACTTGTACTCAACACTCCTACTACCATCTTGCATTTGTAATTTTACAGGAGAAACCCAGAAAAGCCGTCAAATTAAATCAAATTAATTAAGTTGGTAAACAAATCGTGGCTCAAACAGGACTCGAACACAAGCTATTTTGCTTACTGTGCCAGCGTTCGTACCTCTTCAGGTGCTATCGAAGATACATGGTTGGTAATCGAGTATTCACCATGCACCTGTTATTATGGTTTTCCACACCACACTCCCCCCACACCCATCCCACACTCACCCTCTACCCAGCAACACACTTGATTCCAGCTGTACCCTTAAACCGTGTTCTCAAAGATAAGCTTAAGTGCTTAAGTGCATGCCTGCCTGCACCGCTAGAAACACTTCCAAACTTTTAAATTCTCGCCTTTTTGCCGTTAAAGATCATGTCATACGTTATTGTTCTAAAGCTTATGGAAACTCGGAAATTAATTTCTTTTGGTCTATACAAAAATCAGGAAAAGTTCTTGATACAATTTGCCTTAAACGCCAAGTCTCAACTATAAGCACTTTTCTGCACTATATGCAACCGTGCACAAGCTTATTGCTCTTATTCAAACTATACTGACGGTCAATGAAAACGCACTAGGGTATTATATGTCGAGTGTTGACTTGTATTGCTTAAAAAAGTACTTTTTATATTAGCCAATATTTCTGATAATGATGTTTCTTTTCTAGAAATGCGTCTCTCAATTGAAAATGAAGAAATAATAAGCAAACATAAATTATCCCTGCTTAGAAGGGATGTTCACAGAGTATCATCTGTGGTATATGAATTATATTTTCTAGAGTTCGTAGTCGAGTTGAGGACTTTGATATTCGTAACCTTTGTATAACTACAAACCTACTCTATGAGGGCTACCGTTACCATAAACTTCAAAAAATAAGCAGATCAGGGATAGGGTAGTAAAAAGGTTTTTCGAAGTTTATGGTAACGGTAGAACTGCTGGAGTAGCTTCTTAATTATACAAATATTACGAATATTGAAGCCCTCAACACTACTACAAGCTCTAGAAAAACGAATAAGTCGAGAAACAAAGACCCCATTAGAAGTAGCTCGGGGAACGTCTTGGACTATCTAACTGGGGATAATTAAAAATATTAAAACTAAAATCACCTCTTAAACACCCAGCGGCCTTTTTGGACACTGACAGTTCCAAGGCGGTAGCCCTATTGTCAACCCTTTTGTGTTTGTGGTGTATTATCCTGCCTTTTATTCATCTTTATAGTTTTTCTTTGTTCCTGTGTGCGTTTGTGGTTGACTGTCGTCATTGAAATTTACTTTCTGTTCGAGTTGTATATCTACTTTTTCTCTTGTCATAGATTTTACTAATTATGTCACCGTTTTCAATAGAGAGATGTAAATCAAGACAAAATGCGACAGTATCAGAAATGTTAGCTTTGTTGAGTTGAAGTACTTTAGGATATATAGTATTAACACTAGTAGAAAAGAAAATATTGTCAATGTTCAATAGGTCATCCAGATACCGAGAGGTGTCATTAAAGGCTTCAATTACAGCTGCCTGAATATCTGGTGAAAAACTCAATATGAAATCTCTTTCATAACAACACAAGAACAAATCTGCGACAAGAGCCATAGGGATACTAACAATTTGTCTATAAACGGTAGTTCCATACCTGACGAAAATATTATCTAATAGGAAAATGCGTGCTTCACAAACTTCTTGGCTAGTCCACACAGTGTAATTGTCTGCCGTTAGTAGAAAATAAATTAATCCATAGTTGTAAGCGTTAGCACAGTTTTAGTTAATGTGATCTTTAACGGCAGTGAGAAAAGAAGTTAAAAGTGTGCACATGTTTGTAGTGGTAAAGACGCTAGAAATAAATCAGGCTTTACTGTCAACCCTTTTTGTGTTTGTGACGTCATATGCCTTTATTATTACTATTGGCATTCTTGTTTGCCTTTTGCGTGTTTTGAGGTTTACTGTATTCTGTGAAAGCTGCATTTAAATACATACTGAATACGACATAAGCACATATGTTCAACGAAAGCATATACTCTACATGATCTGCTTTTAAAAAATTTATTGTATTTGCAGATTGCAGTCTGACATGTTTGATTGGGGATGACGTTCTTAATCCCAGAGACGTAAACACGATTCAGCGCTGTGGTGCACACGAGGTAGAATTCCGAGTATTACCCATTTATAAACCATTAACTATGTTAAAGCAGTAGCACATTCTGTATGGTTGAACCTGTTTATGACAATCAATAAGTACAACATTATTCGCAAAGCATGTCTTAATAGTAAGCTAAAATTGAAATAATCAGTACGCCAGTATAACATTATCTATATTTGATGCTTATTTCTCACCCATGTTTACATAGACAACAAACATTGTCCTAAAATTAATTTGACGTCCTTTCTACACTTGATCGTTGAACAAATACCTAATGCATGCAAGATTTGCACTTTAAATATGTTTGTTGGAGCATGATATACTCGTACACATATTTTAAAAGTAAATCTTTTCTTCAATAATATATATATATATATATTAGCATATGCATGTTTGTAAACATACAATTTGATGATTTTCTGATTGATTTGACGTACGCTAGATTTAAGCGCAGTTCTAGTTATCCAGCTAACGACATTATTTCATGTAAGTAATGTTTTCAGTCATACTGTTGTTTTTTTAAAAATAATATCACAATTTACTGTTTGCAAATGTTATACTTTTCCGACGTTACTCTTCGAATATGTTATAATTTGCCGACGTTTTGTCAAACTTCCATTGAGTTAATGACATATAATATAACGCTTTTTAAGAACTGTTTTTTTTAATTTTACTCACTGGTTAAAATGTCAAAGAAAACATATGTGTGTACGGATAATGATCGTTGTTCAAAGTGATTTTAAAGAATGATTAGACCAGTGATCGCAACTCGGATATATTTGGTATGGCACACTTTCAAATTAAGACACTATCAGTGAACACATGTGTAAAAAAAGAGTTGATAATGGACCTTTGGAAACGGCCGAGCACGACACATATGACATATTGCAGTCTCGGTTTGATTGAGACTGTGCATGAGTGGTAGTGAAATATGCTAGCTACCGCTCACGCCCTCTAGCCCCGGGTTGAGCAGAACTCAATATTCATAAAACCAACAGCACAAAACTTTAACCATCCCAAAGATGGCATGCATATGGCGGTGGACATGGAGTTATCCTTCTTTAACGTATTCCCCATGTCGTACGGCGTATGGTCCCAGTATCTAATAAAATGAAATGCCCCGAAGAGGGAAATAAACATAATGGAATTTAGTTGGGAGCAGCGGTTATAAAGCCTGCGTATAAAAAGCAGAAACATATCCTATGAGTGGTTAAACAATACCCAGAGCCTTTTATCGGCCGGAGTAGTGGAACCACCGAATCAAGCGCGGGTAGACGTTTTGTAAGATGTAATATCTCTGGGAATTACCTTATGGCAGAATATAGCTTAGGTTCAACAATGGCATAACATTCTAGAAATATGGAGTCAACCAACCTAAATTCAAAAGAAAACGCTCTATTTTGTTTAAGGCATGTTCGTTGGAGCAATATATTAACCCACTGGGATCCATGCGGCATTCAATGAAGTGTAAGGATAAACTGGTATGTATAATGTAACCTACTGGGATCCATACGGCATTCAATGAAGTGTGAGGATAAACTGGTATGTATAATGTAATCCACTGGGATCCATACAGCATCCAATGAAGTGTGAGGATAAACTGGTATGTATAATGTAACCCACTGGGATCCATACGGCATTCAATGAAGTGTAAGGATAAACTGGTATGTGTAATTTAACCTACTGGGATCCATACGGCATTCAATGAAGTGTAAGGATAAACTGGTGTGTATAATGTAACCCTCTGGGATCCATACGGCATTCAATGAAGTGTAAGGATAAACTGGTATGTATAATGTAACCCACTGGGATCCATACGGCATTCAATGAAGTGTAAGGATAAACTGGTATGTATAATGTAACCTACTGGAATCCATACGGCATTCAATGAAGTGCAAGGATAAACTGGTATGTATAATGTAACCCACTGGGATCCATACGACATTCAATGAAGTGTAAGGATAAACTGGTATGTATAATGTAACTAAGTAATCATTTGAAAGGATATAGGCCACAAGCCTATTATTGTAAAACAACGGATGAACTGTAGCATTTATTTATGTGTATTTTCCAGTTGAAATCTAAATTTGAATATGTGTATTTCCACACGTATATTAAGTTAAATAATGTTATTAATGTTATGTAAATTTGATAAATTAATCTCAATATATTGTCACGTTTCTGCCTTGGTTTTACCAAACACAGTTCCATTTAACACCCGCACACATCTTATTTCTTCATGGTCTTCGGACCTGTTGAACAGTTTGTACTAGTTTGTATCCAGTCACTTTTCAAGTGTTTTCTCATCAACTATGTAGTATCCAGCCCATTTAATTGTTGAGCGTTTTCTCATCAAATATGCTATATTCAACTTTTTTCATTGCTAAGTGTTTTCTCAACTAGTCTTTAGCCAGCCGCTTTTATCATATTAAAGATGAATGGCCACCCTTTTTTTAGTATTATCAATTAACAAATTTATCTCTTAAACATCATATGGAAATTTCATGATAGTCCCGGAGAGAAACATATATTTAAAATCGCTACTAAGTTGTATGTAAAAATAAGTATTATTTGCATGACGTAGATATTTTACCTGCGTGACTGCACGGGGAAATGAAGTAAATTTGAATAGTATCGATGCACTACTATTGCCAGATAATTGATAAATAGATTTAGATGTTGATTAATTTACCTGTTCAAAGTTTTCTACGTCATCAAATAAAATCGTATTCTCGCTTTTCACAGATATTGCAATGTGTGAATTGTAAATATATATTGTTGTGTATTGATTTCGATATAAATAAACATAAACATGTTCATGAAACAAAACATGGCCGGGGAACTTTAACTACTAAATACATATCGCATTTATAGAACAGAACATTAACCATCGGACTATATCAAAGTAAATCCATAATAATAATAATAATTTCTTTATTTAACAAAGGTTAAAACATTAAGTTAGGCATATAAAATACATACACTTATTTTCAATGTGGTCTTCGAACAATAACGCTATAAAAGTTATAAATGCATATAAAAACATTCAAACTCATGCGCAAAGCGCAAACATCCATAAACACAACAATACTATAAATCCGACAAACACTCATTGGTCAATACATTCATAATATTCTTAATTCAAAATCAAGATATCCATAGTGTCATATATGAAGGATATTTAAGCAATTACGTGCATACAGTGCAAGTTTCACTCAAGAAAAAAAAATATATAAAAAAATTTGATATTAATTATAACAACAACAACAAAAAGAAATAACAAGAAATAACAACAACACAACAGCGACATAAAAAAAGAAATAACAAGAAATAACAACAACACAACAGCGACATGTAGAATATTGCATCAGCCATCGGACGACATGTTAAGAAATACATCACGCATATATTACTAGGTTACTAAATGTACCTTGAATAAACGTTTTGATAATATTAGTGTAAATCTATCATGCATTAACAACCTGACTTCATGTTAAGAAATGCGTCTAGCATACCCCACATGACTACATGATAGTAAATACATCTTCCGGTGGCTATACTAAATGCATCTTTTATAAATATGAGCAAAAAGGCCCTATAGAAATCACAGCACCCAAACACAATGGCACCGTATACCCGCACTGTACCACATTAACTATACGATGGAAATATCGTATACAGTGGTATACGTATGGGCTATTCTGAAGATAGTAATACAACCTACATACGCTATAATGTCCAGTACATTAATTGTGGTGTAACACTGTGATAGAAGTAAAGCGGGTACTGGGGTTTCTGCTTCTGTTGAGTAGGTTTGCTTTTGGCTTAACCAACAGCAATCTTTTAACTGGTTTAATTGAACGCCTGGATAATTGCTAATATATTCATAATAACACATTGTTTTTATTGCATAATTAAGTACTGTTTTCAAACGTTTAGTACAAATATGAAAGCTTTCCATATGCCAACAACAACAAACACCGTTTTGGTATCTTCTATAGCAGCCGTATTTAATAAATAATATTATACAACAAAAACAATATACGCATATGTGTATGCATAACATTTTATTCTTGCGTGAGAAAAGCTTAAAATAAACTAACTTAATAGTATAAATCCAGCGAAATTGAATCTGACATGATACACGCAAACCAAGAAATTTAAAATAAAGAACAATGTTTTTTTTTCTAATGTGTGATATAGTCATGATGCGTTATTACTGCAATCAATGAAGAAGCGATATTTACGTAGAACCACTAAAATCTACATTACATGTATCAATAATAGTAAAAAGATAATATCCTCTGTTTCGGATTATGGATTATGGAATGTTTCTAGGTTTGGTGTACCCTTGAAGCTGGTTTAAACTCCAGCGGCTTTTATGACCCCTATTGTCGACGCTTTTATGTTGAATGTGTCCCATATTTTGCTGCTATTTTGCCTCGTAATGTTGTTAAATGTGTATGCGTATTTTTGGTTTGCTGTGTTTTATAACTGCTACATTTCTTGTAAGATTGCCACTGACCGTTCCAAGGCGGTAACCCTATTAACTATTTGTGTCACTGTCATTTCCAAGGCGTACCACCTATTGTGAACTACTTGTATGCTTATGCTGTCGAATACTTTGCTTGTATATATCCTGGTATTGGCTGTTTGTTTTGATTGCTTGTTTTTGGTCGATTGTGTTCTGTCAATGGTAGATTTCGCGTTCGACATTTGTAACTACTTTTATCAAATGCAAAAAGTACATTTATACTTAATATTAATGTTATTGAAATGTAATGCGGTAATTGATTTAGTTGTTATGCATATAAGCGCTGGTGTGTTAATAGATATACTTGATTTTGTTTAATACTATCATAACTGGAGTATTGTGGTGCTTTTATGTTTTCCGATTTATTCCAGTATTGCCGTGCTGTTTTCATTTGTCCGTTTTCTTCCAGTATTGTGGAGGTCTTGCTTCTTCTTCAAGTGTCAACACTGTGATTTGCAGCGATTGTTGTTCCACGGACCTGTGTGCGGTCCAGTTATGCTCAAATGCAGGTAAGAGTGTGCATACATATTTCATGGAATCGCCGAATGCTTTTTATCAGCAGATATGTTTTAAAATATAAAAGTAACTTAAGAACTATTCCAGCCTGAATTATATGGTAACGTGGTTTACAATCTTCGTAAAATCCTCGGTCATACATGTAACCGAATTCATATAATCCTTAGGAAACTTGTTAAAAAGTTTATCAAAAGAGGTTATGACCCCATCATTGTGCAACGCACTGCATGTGCAAACGTTTTTTAAGCATTATAAATTCAATATTTATATTATACCTTATATACTCCACATGAATCAGGGAGACGTTTTTCCGCCGCCACACTGCACAGACAATTCTGATGTGATATATAAAACCTTACATTAATGAGGTCTGTATTTGGTGACTGATACACGTAATCACTTTGATTTCGCTATGAATAAAACGAGTTCATCGTCGTTATATACTATTCGATTTTGTTATCAAAGAGAATTTTTTAATATACACTAGTCAAAATTGCTAACCGATCACTTGTTATTTTCTTATTTATTTGTCTCAGAAAAATAAAATATATGTGAAATTGGAAATAAATGTATTGAAAAATGTTCTATAAGTAATCACATCAGTAACGCAAAGTATTTTATGAATTTCAAAGAAGTTTATTGTATCGAAATTCATAGATACCAGTAATTTCAAAATTTACAAAAAAATCAATATCGCGTATGACAGCCGTTTGCGTGTACAACAGCTAAACAGCGTTGTCGCATGGAATTTATGTAGTTATGTAGAAAACGCTGAGGTATGTTATTCCAAACATTGACAATGTCCCTAGTGAGGTCAGCAATATTTTGTTGCCTTGGTAACTGCCGCACACGACGGTCGATTTCGTCCCACACATGTTCGATTGGATTTAAATCCGGACTACATGGCGGCCACTCCATTATTCGAATGTTGTTGCCCTGAAGTAGCTGACGGGTAGTTCTTGCAGTATGGCAAGGTGCATTGTCTTGCATGAATGTCATCCCACGGTTAGCGCGAATATGGGGAATAAGCGTTGGTCGAAGTATTTGTTGCTGGTATTGATCTGCGTTCAGGTTTCCTCGAACAACCACCATATCAGTTTTAGTGTGCAAACTAATACCTCCCCAAACCATCACTGACCCTCCTCCAAAATGAGATCTTTCGTTGACGCAATTATCCGAATATCGTTCCCCATGTCGTCGATAAATTCGCTCTCTGCCGTCAGACTTCTGAAGATTAAATCTGGACTCATCTGTAAAGGCGACATTTGCCCAGTCTGCTCTGGTGAACCTCAAATACCTTCTGGCCCACTGAAGCCGAATTCGCCGGTGTCTTCCAGTCAATACTAATCCCACAAAATGTCTTCTCGCTCTCAATCCCATGATCCGTAGTCGATTTCGTACTCTTTGATCATTCACGTTTCTATTATGGACGCCTATTAAACGTCTGGCAATATCTGTCGCTGTTATTCTTCTATTACGAAGGTGTGTTACAAGGATGTAGCGATCTTGACGCTGCGTTGTCACACGTCTTTTTGGCCTTCGGTAAAGGTCATCTACACTTCCGGTGCGATTGCACTTGAGCCAAAGGTCGTATATTGTTGAAAAACGTCTGTTGACTGTTCTGGCTACCTATAAATATAAAACAACTCATTCTTGCGACTTTTTCAGAAATAATGAACATGGTTAGACAGAATCATGTACGAACGAACAAACAAAGTGACGGACGGACGGACGGACAGACAAGTAAACTTATGAATAAACTAACCTGCCAGAAGGATGAGGAATATTATAATACACAATACTGGACTTGAAAAAGAGAAAATAAAACGTTGAAAATCGATTAAATAAATTAATAAAAATGAACAAATTACGCAATGTCCTTTACCTGCCGAATCGAAATACCAGCAATAATCATACCGACGGCCCGTCCACGCTCTTCCGTTGTCATCCGACGCATTTTTTATTTAATTTTTAGTAAGTTTTTGTTTTGGATTGAAACGATAAACAATTCCGAGAACACAAACACATGTTCAAATCTTACCTCGTGCAGCACGGGATAATAATGCGATTTCGCGCCAAAATAAGCCACGAGACCGGAAGTGCGGATTTTGAAGTTACAAAATGTATTGATCGTTTTGTTTGCTGCTCATATTTATTTGTATGAAATATCAACTTAAAATATACAATATTTGATATAATATTCCAAATAATAAAATGACCGGTTAGCAATTTTGACCAGTGTATATATAAATTATAATGCCGTCGTTGTAAAAATGCATCTGAACCCATTACAGGTTACTCTACTGCTGATGGTCCAATATGCTTTCATTGTCCATATCCGGTCAATAGTCCAAAGGATTGTGGGACAATACAGGTTTGCAGCAGAGACGAGGTAGGCATGGTTACCAACAAGTCATATATTATCGGAAACGATAAACTAGACAAACGCAAAGAGAAGAATAGGCTAGATGAGACACGAAACTTGTCAAATATGACAAATAAATTATTTAAAAGCAACAGCCATACATCTATTAAATTTCATGCACAATTAAATATACATGACTACCTCACGTTCAATAGGTCAATAGAAAATTACTTACCTACGTTCACTAAGTCAATTTCTCAAACAATAACTTTTATGCAGCTTTGAAACACTTTCATACATCATACACAGTTATATATACATGTTCAAATCATGTTGTCGAATACTTTACTTTTATGTCCTTTCCTAATTAACTAGGTAGTAGTAATATGCATTACACGTTAAACATAAAGATGATCATGTATATATGAATATAAAACAGCAGAGGCAGCCACAAAGTAGGTACTAAATGACTTGACAGAAGCAACAGCCACAAGAGAATTACCGCTAAAGGCAAACGAAGACACTATGTAAGGCAGCAATACATTAAAAGTTACCTTCCTTGGAAGACCACCCACTTATACCTGGGTAAACCGGTGAAGTATTCCTCCCGCTGTCGATTCTGATGAATGGTGGGAGGCATACAGTACATGTTCTACCCAGGAATATGTGGATGGTCTGCCTCTATCACTATACATCGACGGTCAGACGTAGCGTAAATGTGATGAAAATGACGTTAAACCCCAAACAAACAAACAATCAAGCAAATGCTGTTCAAAATATATTTAGACGTCATGATGGTCCGCAATCGGTCGGGTCCTCTCACAATAAAAGAGGAAAGTGTAGTGATGAACTGCAAAAGGATAAACCACTAAACATGTGAAATAATACGGTCAAACCTGTTTGATAATTTTCTAACAAGTTGAATAAAGATCGTATGAAATATGTCACGACCAAGGATCTGACGACGGTTGTAAATAACTTCAATATAAGTCTGTTTGTATTGTCCTTGTCGCTGAAGACTTCTCAATTGTTTGATTATGATTACGATAATAAACGTTTGCAAAGGTGTTTCGAAATGCGCTATAAGACGTGCTGCAGACGTTAACACATGTTATAGGTCTATAGGCTGCTTGGCGTACTGCTTGTCGTCTGCTGTTGTTGGTGTCTGATATGCCGACAATATTCATTGTGTTCCTGACTTTGATCAAAGGAACGATATATTGGATATATATACATGTATAACTTCAAATAAATGATTCAGGACCACATTGTCCCGTTCAGTTGAATTAAAGTTCAACTTCGTGTGTTACTGCTGGTAAAGATCACGTGAAACAATATTGTACTAAAACTTACGAAAAGTCTGGGATTAATTTGTTTGGTCTATTAAAATTTCAGGAGACGTTCTTGATAGAATTTGCAATAAACGTCAAGTTCATCTATAAGTACTTATGACTTATCTAACCTATATTCAACCTTACCACATCACCTTATCAAAGACAAGCTTATTGCTCTTATTCAAAAGAAAAAACTACATGTATGGCCTGTAACAATACTATAGCGGTCTTTTTGCTAACGGCAGTTTAAACAATTACACCATGTGATCTTCCAAAGAAGTTTTGGAAGCATTCATTTTTCTATTAGATAATTTTTTCGACAGGTATGGAACTACCGTTTATAGACAAATCGTTGGTATCCCTATTGGCACGAACTATGCACATCTTGTCGCAGATTTGTTCTTGTATTGATATGAAAGAGAGTTCATGTTGATTCTTTCATCCGATACTCAGGCAGATGACACCTCTTGATATTTGTATGACATATTGAACATTGACACTCCTTTCTTTTCTACTATGGTTAATAATATCTTTCCTAAGGAACTTCAACTCAACAAAGCTTACATTTCTAATACTGTCGCTTCTATTCTTGATTTACATTTCTCTATCGAGAATGGCGAAATAATTATTAATCTCTGTGACAAGAGAAATAATTAGATTGGGATCTTCTTATGGGTTTATGTTTCTCAACTTATTCGTATCCCTACAGCTTGTAATCGTGTTGACGACTTTAATATTCGTAATATTTGTATAACTAAAAGGTTACTCCATCAGGGCTACCGTTATCCTAAACTTCGAAAAACCTTGCACAATTTCATTACCGTAACCCTGATCTACCTTTCAAATATAAAAGTAATTTAAGAACTCTTCTGCGACAAGGACTATCACTGACTTCTATGGTGGTACGAATTACAACTTCGAAAGATATATGGTCATAATCCCTTTCATACATCTTTATTAAACTTGTTAAAAAGTTTATCAAAAGATATTATGACACTATCATTTGCAACGCACTGCATGTTTAGTGGTTGACTCCTTTACAGTTCGCCACTTTGCTTTCCTCTTTGATTGTGCGATGACCGGACAGCGTGTGGACCCTATGATGACGTCTACCTAAATCCTTATAGGACTGTAGCGTTTGATGTTTGTCTTTAATCTTGTCTTGTCGTACCCTTAACGGTTTGTTCTCTTGTTGCTCTGACTTCTGCCAAGTCAGTGAGTACTTATTTTGTGGTTTTCTGGGCTTTTGCTTTTTATATTATATATACATGATCATTTATGTGTTTTACTTATATTGCCTATTGATGCTGCCTTGTTTGTTAGAGATTATAACCTGGCGGTGATATAGTTATTTACACTGTCCCGTTTATTGGGATGACAATAGGGTAAGAGTGAGGTTTGGTGCACCCTAGAACCTGGTTTAAACAGCCAGTGGTCTTTTTTGGCAGCTGACCGTTCCAAGGCGATAGCCCTATTGTCAGCCCTTGTGAGTGTGTGATGTTTAATCTTGCGTTTTATTCATCTTTATATATAGCTGATCATGTTCTGTGTTTCTTTGTGTGTTTGTGGTTGACTGTCGTCCTTGAATGCTTCTTTTCCTGTTCGATTTTTATGTCTATTTTTATAAGCATGACTCGAGATTTGTCCAGTTTGTGTTGTTTCAATCATGCATAATTCATATCGGTTTATACGGCTTTCAGAATGAATTGTTTTTCTGATGACAGTATTAATTGATTTTTTATAGATACAGCTGATAGCAAAATTAAATAACTAATCTTCTAAAGTATATACTTGGGATTTTTACTTTAAATATTAGTAATGGGCTAATTAATTTTTGCATCTGTTTTGTTAGGAATATTCAATTTACAATCAATATATTGTGAACAATGCTTTGTTTACTACACTTTTTTTTCAAAGCGGATGAGTGGCTTTGTGTACGGGCGTCTGCCTTGCATGTTGGAACCCGGACGCTCATTCCCCAGCCGGTTCACACACTATACTTCATACATTAGCTACTATTAGCCGCCTTATTTGACGTTCAGTTTAAAAATTAGTGTGCTAGAGCTAAGGCTAGTCGGTCCGTTGTCAGTATAATGTAACTGGGTGGGGTATCATGGCATATGTCTGAGGCGTCTTTTTCCATTGAGGCTGCACTATAAAGAAGGATAAAAATATCGGACAGGGAAAGCAGCATTCAAGGACGACACTACTACAAGTAGACAGCGTCACAAAATGTCTGAAAGATTATAAGAGCAACGTTAATCCGACTACACCACCACCATCAACACACACAGTTGTCCTACTTCTATTTTAATCTATAACTACCATTAATGAGGTAATGATGAACCGTTAAACTACACTTCTTATTATAATTACAGTTTTGTGGAGTAAATGCGATTGCTTCAGGACAATATGAAGTAAAGTGCAGAACTAAAGATGTAAGTAGATATGTTTGCAAACATCAACTCTGCAAATAACAGTCTTAGTTTTGCTAGTTAATATTATTTTTAAAATCGCTTAGATTATTCGATAAATATAATTTTACTGAAACTATAAGTGTCTGTTTGTATCCTAAAATATAATACGGTTGAATATTGTTTCATTTAGGCGGACAGAATATTTCGAAGCACAATACAAGGTAGCGTATTTCAACGGAATTGCTGCAAACTTATCAGGTCTAGTTTCATAAGATTTCACAAACAGTGCGCACCATAAATGAGACGATATGTCGATCCCAGTACATAGGCCCCTACTCCCAGAGTCTGATCCAACCCCCATGTCCGACAACGACAGGGAGATTGGGTAGTGGTCATCAGTTGTTGTCAACCTCCATCATTTCATGTAAACGTATATACATGATAATTAACTATCCCGACTTACTCTTAATCTCAATCAAATTTGTTTGCTATTAGTGTTTTAAACATTTCAGATGTGTACTCAGATTACGAATACAGGTGTTTGCTCGAAATGTTGTCCCACACAACTGTGTAATGACGATTGCGCTACGCATGCAGGTAAAAACTGTTGCAATAAAATCTACCACTGTTATCCTAAAGACAGCAAGTTGCTTAATACTTACGGATTTATCCTTCAGATGGCAGCGTTACGAGTATTGTGCTTTTTTTGTAGTCTGTAATATGGTCATGCATATAGACGACCGAATTAATCCTAATTTTCTGAAAATGGCAAACATGGCAATCGTTTTTAGGACCATTTTTAGTTGATTTCAAACTTGTAAATGTGTAGGCTTAATGAAATTATTTTAACGATAACTAGGACCATTGTTCCTGACTCTTGCTTCAGCCAAATTTTGTTTTTTGTATGTATGTATTTTACAGACAAATTCAGTTAGTACCTAAATAAGTTGTAAGTCAGAGCTCCGTCAAAACTAAGAAAAATAGTTTGTTTTTAATTTTTATAAAATGAAATAAAAATGGAGTTAATGTGTTCACGTAAATTAAGACACTCTCAAAGTTGTATCGCAAACTTTTAAGGTTAACTGAAGTTATCTGAGGTCTGTTTATTTGCTGCTGTCCCAACAATTTCAAATTAACATGGAAAAAGAAAAAAGCCCCATTCAAAAAGTATTTGGGATGTAAAATAGTTATTTGAACTGATTTTCAAAACTAAGATGTTGTTATTAATTACTAAGCATTACAGTTCCAATGACAAATAATTTATGCACGCATTTTAAAATTAATAATGTTAGAGTTGAAAAAAACTTTGACTAAAACAAGCGCTTCGACCAAAAGTCATAACGGCTAACGGGTGTTTAGTTTGTTTTCCAAAATAAGAACAAGCAGGCTGATAAACAAGGCGGGTGTTGTTTAATATTAAGCGCCTCGAGATATGTCTTAGCGTTTGTTTAATGCTGTGTGGAGGCCGTAAAAGGTCGCCCGACTACAAATCAGTAGTGATCTATCAAGGGATCATCAAGCCCACTCTTGGTGTTTTTAGAGTAGAATTCCGCTTAAGCCGGTGATAGGGGCCTGGGAGGCGTTGCACATTAAATTGCCTCTCATGAACAGACTCAAATTAACCGAGACTGCTACTTTTCTCTCTTGTTTGTGTTTGTTGCTTTCAAGGGATCCCCTTTTCAGTATGTATTTACATGATCGTGCAGTTTTCGAAAGTGTTATATTAGTGTTGCTTCGATTGTATTATACTCATTGACTAGAAGACATTTAAGGTAAAAAAGTATGATAATGGACCCTTGGAAACGGCCGAGCACGACACATACGAAATATTGCAGTCTCGGTTTGATTGAGACTGTTCATGCTGGCTACCGCTCACGCCCTCTAGCCCCGGGTTGAGCAGGACTCAATATTCATAAAATCAACAGTACACAATTTTAACTATCCCAAAGATCGTTAAAACATACAATGAAGACTTAACATTCGAACAGGGAGTGCAATGTTTACAGTACGCAGCAGGCAAATCACACACATATATAAGTTTTCAATATGTACCGCATTTGAACGGTCAGTGGCAACTGGCGTCACTTGGGAGGTTTTCGTGAGCGTTTGTATAAAAGTCGACATTCGAATTGACTAAAAAAAGTTCTTTGTACATCCTTTAGAGATTTGAGACATTCAAAAGTGATAATGATGCTACTAAAAGCTTTAAAATAAAAGCTAGACATATTGCAGAACTTAAGTGGATGAAAAACTTACAGACACCTTATCCACTCGGCCTTAATGACAATATTTATCAAGAAGGAAATATTTCTAAAGATCCTAATATTGACATTTTTTCTATATTTTCTATCCGAAAGCGTAAAGCTAGGTCTCATGGTCTTAGGCGTAATGGTAACATCAAACGTAAATCGCGTGTAACTTTTTCTGTTGCTGATTTACATACCATTTTTAAACAGTCTGGAAAGCACTCTATGCTTTCGCGGCTTACCTCTTTGTCCATTTCATCACTAAAGTTGATCGACGAGGAAGCCGACAAAATTTTCATTCGTACAGATCCCTTGTACACTCAAGTGATACATGTATGAAAACGCAACACGGGAATTTCCGCTATATATTGTATGTACAATATGCTGCTTTTAATTGAATGGTACATGGCTACGTAAGACCTTTCCTTTTGGAAAAAATACTAAAACAACAAATAATACAGCAAATAGTATTCCTTCAATGTTTCATTATTCACAGAGTACGCGTTTGGCTCAATCATGTGAGCAAACCTAGAATGCAACATTTTGCAAACTATTTACGTTAAATACAGTACTGAACTAGCTCAATTTTACAAAGAGCTACTTCAACATTTATGAAGTTATTGTTACAAAGCGTAGTGTGATTAAAACGTCTACAACATGACGGTTGTGTCCTTTCTCTAGTTAACTGCAACTTTCTTTTTAAAAAAACATCTTGGGATTTCTTTGGAATATTATGTGCAATTAAGTGTGCAGTATATACAATATATAGCGAAAATTCCCGTGTTGCGTTTTCATATCACTTGAGTGTATAACACTGCTTCCATAGTTCACAGTTATACACAACATGTTCTCCGACCCCATATTGACAAGGAGTCTGATCACGTCAGGCATTTTCTAAAACTACTATATATTAACAAAGGTATTGATTTCATTGACATGCCTAGTATTTTTCGAGATACTCATGTAGTTGATTCTATCCCAAAATATTTCAAAAATTCTGAAAGTCCTGTAATTTGTTATAAGTATAAAAAGCCTATTAGAAATATTATTTTCAACTACAACAAAATAGTTTCTGACCTTGATATAGTACATAATACTCCTAAGGAATGTGAATGCGACACATCAAAATTTTGCTATGCTCCAGTAGGTCATGTCATCACTGGTAATTTTGATATTGTCGATAAACGTATTCGGCATTTGTTTTCGAAAGGTCTTAAATATAGATTACCTTCAACTATTGATTTTAATGCCTGTCGTGCAAAGATCGTCCACTCCATTGAAGATTTTAGTATCAAATGGTGTCGTAGAGAACATGCGGACCCAAACTCGCTTTCTACTTGGAAAAAGTCTATTCTTAAAATTATAGATACACGTATTAAGTTTTATAATGCTAACCCCTCTTTACTACCTCCGAGACCTAGGTTTTCCTTTCGTAATCTAAAATCAGGAATTCAGGAATTTCATAATAAATTTGTTCTAGTTCCTGCAGATAAAGCAGCTAATAATGTAATTATTGTTTGACGTCTACATTACGTCAATGTTTTATCTCTGGAACTCGGCAGCACCAATTCGTATGCTCCAGTTAATTCTACCGAGTTTGATGTTGTTTCCGTACATATCACTCGGTGCACTACTTTCAAGGCTGGTGTAAACGATAAGCAAAATAAACTGCCTACCATGTACTGGATTCCTAAATTACATAAAAATCCGTATAAGGCTCGCTTTATTTCGAATTCTAGTGCCTGCACCACAACAAACATCTCCAAACTTTTAATTTCTTGTCTTACTGCCGTTAAAGTTCACGTTAAACTATATTGTGATAAAACTTATGAAAACTCTGGGATTAATTTATTTTGGTCTATAACAAATTCAGGAGACGTTCTTGATAAAATTTTAAATAAAGGTCAAGTTTCATCAATAAGTACTTATGACTTCTCGACACTATATACAACCTTACCACATCATCTTATTAAAGACAAGCTAATTTCTCTTATTCAAAAAACATTCGCTAGGGAAAATACTACATATTTGGCATGTAATAATATTAAAGCGTTTTTCACTAACGGCCGTTTAGACAATTATACTATGTGGACTTGCTATGAAGTTTGTGAAGCACTCATCTTCCTATTAGATAATATTTTCGTCAGGTATGGTACCACCGTTTATAGACAAATTGTTGGTATCCCTATGGGTACGAACTGTGCGCCACTTGTCGCAGATTTGTTTTTATTTTGCTATGAGAGGGATTTCATGTTGAGTCTTTCACCAGATACCCAGGCAGATGTTATTGCAGCTTTTAATGAAACCTCTCGGTATCTGGATGACATACTGAACATTGACAACCCTTTCTTTCCAACTATGGTTCATAATATTTATCCTAAAGAACTTCGGCTTAATAAAGAAAATATATCTGATAATAACGCTTCTTTTCTTGATTTAGATCTCTCGATTGAAAATGGTAAAATAATTAGCAAAATCTATGACAACAGAGATGATTTTAATTTTGACATTGTTAATTATCCCCACTTGGATGGGGATGTTCCCCGAGCAACTTCTTATGGGGTTTATCTGTCTCAACTTATTCGTTTTTCTAGAGCTTGTACTCGAGTTGAGGACTTTAATATTCGTAATCTTTGTATAACTAAAAAGTTACTCAATCAGGGTTACCGTTACCATAAACTTCGTAAATCCTTTGCAAAATTTTATTATCGTAGCCCTGATCTTCTTTCCAAATATAAATGTAATTTAAGGACTCTTCTGCGACAAGGACTATCACAACCTGACTTCTATGGTGATGTGATTTATAAACTTCGTAAGATTCTTGGTCATGATCACTTTCATACTATCTTTGTTAAACTTGTTAAAAAGTTTATCAAAAGAGGTTATGACCCTATCATTTTGCAACGTACTGCATGCTTGGTGGTGGACCCTTTTACAGTTCGCCACTATGCTTTCCTCTTTAATTGTACGATGACCGGACAGGCTGTGGACCCTATGATGACGCCTACCTAAAACCCATTGGGACGGTGGCGTTTGATGTTTGTCCATGATCTTTCTTGTCGTGCCCTTAATGGTGTATTCTCTTACTGCTCTGGCTTCTGCCAAGTCATTGAGTACCTTCATTGTGGCTTTCCAGGCTATTGTTTTTTTGTATTATATTTACACGAGCATATCTGTGTTTTACTTATATTGCCTATTGATGCTGCCTTGTTGGTTAGAGATTAGATTATGGCGGGGATTTCTTTATTTACACTGTCCTGTTTTAATGGGATGACAGAAGGGTAAGTGTGAGGTTTGTTGCACCCTAGAACCGGTTTAAACCCCCAGTGGCCTACTTTGCCACTGACCGTTCCAAGGCGGTAGCCCTATTGTCAACCCTTTTTGTGTATGTGATGTCGTTTGCATTTATTATTGCTTTTGCCTTCTTGTTTGTCTGTTTGCGTGTTTGTTTCTGTGTTTTGTGGTTTACTGTCCTCCTTGAATGCTAATTTCCCTGTCCGATCTTTTTATATTTCTTAGCATTCATTCTGTGGAATATGTCGTATTGGATTAAGTATACAATATGTGAGGAAGCTATCCAGCTGGCTTGCGGAACGTTGGTGGTTCTACCCAGATGCCCGCCCGTGCAAGAATAATTGCCCGGAGGGACACCTGGGGTCTTCCTCCACCAGTGGAAGCTGGGAAGTCGCCATATGACCTTAGCTGTTGGTGCGACTATAAAATCCAATTCAGTTCAATAAGAATACAATATGCAAGCTAAACATATTGCTGAACTCAAATAGATGAAATAATTACACACGCTTTATTCATTAGTTCTAAATGACAACATTTATAAGAGAGGAAAACTTCTAATAACGTCAATATGTACGTCATCAGCATATTGAAGTCGCATGGTCGTAGAAAGAACCATGAAACTAAAAGGTATACAAAATGTGTCGCAGAATTTAACAATATCCATTACCTTTCTGGTAGACACGTCCTTCTTAGCAAAGTCGCTAGTCTGTCGGGTTTTTTTTTTGTTGTTGTTAAAAGAAACTTGATAAAACCGAGTCTGCTACTTTTATCTCTTGTTTTTTGCTTCCAAGGGATCCCATCTTTAGTATTTAATGACGAAAAAACGGATACCATTGATATACATACTTATTTAATTTAACAGGATATGAACCAACACTTATCAGTAATCTTTTAATATATGTCTCCAAATAATTGAGCAAACATATCTACATACAAATGCATTGCTGAGAACGCCTCATGTTTTAAATTGTACTTTGTTACCTTACGAATCCAATAAAATGGTAGGAACTACACCACATATATGTTTCTATGCTTATAATTGTTTCTCTCAATTTTCAAACTGGTTGACTTAATATGCGCATAATACGAGATATGCCGAGCCAGCTTTATCATGTTTATGATAACAGCTTAAAGCCAATTTCATTATAATTATATTGGAACCTATAATTAATATAACCCTGGCGGGAATTTCTTTATTTAAGCTATCCCGTTAAATAGGGTCCACTATGGTAACAGTGAGGTTTTTATATTAATATATATATGATAATTTATGTGTGCTAGGGGGCGTGAGAAGTGTTGCTTCTTTCATTACTTCTCATGAACAGACTCAGTAAAACCGAGTCTGCTGCTTTATTCTCTTAATTGTGTTTGTTGCTCTCAAAGGATCACCTTTATCAGTATTTATTGTATTGCCTATTAATGCTCCTTTGTTTATTAGAGAATCAGGTGTCATGGTTTTATTCGTCTTTGTATTATTGCTTGTTTCTATGTTTGTTTTTCGTTCACTGTGGTCTTCAAATGCTGTTCGACTTTTATATCTTCTATTTTTGGTGGACTGACTATTCCAATGCGTAACCCGTTTTATCAACCATTTTAACTTTGTGATGTCGTGTTCTTTAGTTTTAGATACATATTGTGTAAGTGTAGTTTGTTTTGAATGCGTGTTGTTTGATTGACTTCTTTCTGTGAATGTCATAATTATGTCCTATTCGACCTCTATATCTACTTGTGTATATGTTTTCAGCAATAGATCATTGTCAGTCGAACCCGTGTCAACATGGATTTTGTTCTAACTATGCTGCGGCATACACCTGCACATGCAACCCCGGATACACCGGGACAAATTGCGATCAATGTATGTAAATATTTTAATTTGTCGAAAACATGTTTCAATACCAGATATGTTAGTGCAATTGAACAGGGGTCGAGAACGTGTGTGATTATATGTAATACCTTTTGGCCGACGTTACATAATGCTGAAATGTGGAGTTTATAATTGTTAATGCGGCGTATAGCTATTTTTCAGAGTTCCAGTAAAAACATAAAAACGACCTTTATTAAAACTATTTGGGTAACATTTTATAGTATTGTATCATATAAAACTGTTCGTTAAAGTACTGCATACTTACTGATAAAAATACGTTTAGCAAGTAAACAACATGGTACATTCCAACGAACTGATGCAAGGCGTTGCGTTGCAGCGGTCACGAACGATGTAATTAACATAATCATCAAGTATGTGCATGACCTTTGCGGGGGGAAATGCAAGTTTTAATTTACCTGCTTTACATAAATTGTAAATTCGTTCTTATTTCATTGTAAAACTTAAAACGTCGGTTCCTTATGTAATTACAATGACAGGGTTATTATCAATATGTTCTATTTATTTAACAAAATGTACCATATTCTTGATACTATTGTTATGTGTGTATATACAATATGCCGTTTTAACTTAATGGGAAGATAACTCTTATACATACACTGGATACACATTATGAGTAAAATCGAAAAACACTTTATGTCAATGTTTTCAAGAGCTTCACTATGTAAAGTAACATTCAGTTTGTTTAAGCTAGATGTTCCCCATCACTCTAGTGTAACATAATCTGACAGGTATAAACACCAGTATACACACAGAAATAACCACTACTATTTACCCATGCAGTTTAGTGGAACAATTTGACGTATACATGTATATTGTGTATTTATATTGTCTTAGTAAGGACAATTCAAATCAATGCGTACTTAAACGTAAGGCATTGATTATAGTGTATTAATCTGTTTTAATTGCTGTACACCGTCTTGCATCTCACCGCTGTGGGTTCGAATCCCACTGGGAGCTCTACTTACTGGGAGCTCGATTTGTAAGTGAGGAAGTGTTGATTCTTACGGATTGCAGGAGGTGTAAAGTATTGATGCTACACACAGTCCAACATTTTATGCCAGATTTTCAAGTTTTCCCCACTTTCTAAGGATCTGATTAACACCCTAATGTAAATAATGCATTAAATTACGATAACAACTTTACACTCCAAGGGGTCGTAAATGACCAGCAGGAGTATTAGATTTCACAGAAATAACAGACATGGTCAGTTTTATGAGGAAATAAAATATGTAAAAGAAACTTGTACACTAGGTTTTATTTCACTTTTTGTTCTAGGAAATACAAATTAACATACCGGTATCCATATTGGGGCATGGGCTCCCTCCTCTCCCCGCCCCCACTCCCATCCCGCTCCTCCACCTTTTCTTTTTTTTTACATATTTCTGTGTTGTTTTAGTCAATTCTTACATATATATGTTGCCCACTCCCCCACCCCCCCCCGCAACCCCCCACGCGCCTCTCACCTCCTTCCCCCCGTTGTTTTAGTCAATTTTACACATAATTACATGTTGCCTCCTCCCCCACCCCACCAACACTTAAAACTCTATTTTTTTTAAATTTGTTTTACATATTTCTGTGTTGTTATGGTAAATTCTTACACATATCTTCTTACACATATATGTTGCACCCTCCACCCCACCCCACTGCCTCTTCCAACCCCCCCCCCCCCCCCAACACACACGCACACGAAACTTTTCTTTTTTTACATATTTATGTGTTGTTTTAGTTATTTCTTACACATAGCTATGTTGCACCCCTCCCCCTACCCCACCCCACCCCCACGCTCGAAACTGGAATATTTTTATTTAATGTTTATTGTTTTTTTTACATATATCTGTGTTGTTTTGGTAAATTCTTACACATAGCTTCTTACACATATATGTTGCCCCCTCCACCCCACTCCCTGCCTCTCCACCCCCACCCCCCCCCCCACACACACACACATCCCCACTCAAAACTCTATTTATTTTTGTTTACATATTTCTGTGTCGTTTATGTCAATTCTTACACATAGCTATCTTGCCCTCCACCCACCCCACTCGAAATATTTTTAATTTGTTTTATCATATGTCTGTGTTGTTTTGGTCAATTCTTACATAGCTTCTTACACATATATGTCGCCCTCATCACCCCCACTCCCCACACCACTCAAAACTCACTTTTTTTTTTTTTTTACATATTTCTGTGTAGTTTTGGTCAATTCTTAAACATACCTATGTTGCGATCCCAACCCCATCCCACATTGTTTTAGCCTTGTTTTCTGATGGTATATATACTAGCTATCTAATTTAATATTCTCTGAAAAATCGAATAGACGAGCTGCGCTGTTCTTCGACAGCTCTTGTTAATACTAGTTTTTGTTATCAAATATACAAAAGCGTAACGTCACCTTTTGGAATCAGTAATATGATTGAATGATAAAATATGATTGAATGATATCAGTCATTTGCATATATATGTGATATCACGAACCTGTACTGAAAAGCATTCAAAATGAATGCGTGATATCACCTATAAGTACGAGCATAAGCAAAACAGAAATGTAGAACGATCTTAACAGTTACACAGAATGCCTTGCCATGTGTTTTTTTCACACATTTGTCTTTACCTTTCAACCAAATGAATATGTTGCTACTCTTTACTTCGAATTAGAACAATCTACTCTTTACTTCAAATTAGAACAACATGATCTATTAAATACATAAATTTCATATTAACAGTTCTCAGTTAGAAAAGTCCCTGTACAAATGATCAGCTGTAACCTGTTGCTGGTTGTATAGCATTTTTATTAGGGATATCAGTTTCCTCAAGTTATGGTCAGAGCAGCAGGGGTGATGATTTGCGGCTGATAAGCCAGAGCATAGAATTCAGCCAAATGTTGGGATAAAATGCTAGACTGCACAGAAAAAGTGAGTGGTCTGCTTCCACCGCAATAAAAAATCGACCATCTTATATAACCTTACATGTGTTGAAAATGATGTAAATATACATACAAACAAACGAACTAACATACCAAATGTTTTAATTATTTCAGCTGTTAACCATTGTCTGTCTAACCCGTGCCAGAATGGATTTTGTTCTACCACTCCTGTTTCCTACACGTGCACCTGCAACAGCGGATACACGGGTCAAAACTGCGATCAAGGTATATCAGCATGTTAAATGCCTTATGATATATTGGACTTTTAAGGTTTGCATAAGTAGTTGAATTCAAATTTTAGAGAGAGTTCAAGAAAATAGAACATAGTGACTTGAATTTATTAAACTGACATTGGTAGCATATTCTCGGAATACCATTATATTCCACTTCATACCGTCATAAAAGAAACATAATAACTATAAAGCAATGTAAGCATCGGTGTGCACTGTGTAATCAAACATTCTATAAAACATATAAGTATTTAAACCGTTCAAAATAGGGGTATTTTATTTCCTCTCAATCTCTGCGGGTTGTATTCCACACATTATGGAAATCGCTATATGTGACTGACTAGTTTATTATGTAATCATACAACGTACGATGGATACAGTATGATTACCTCCTCCTGTAGGAGGATGTACTCCGATAGCTAGCTCCTAGTGTGGTTCCCGGGCAATAATAGGACCACTGCTTATTTACGCAGAGGGGAAAGATACTCCTCAATGCGTGTTCTTTTTGTAATTTTTGTCATGTTCATTAAAGGTCTTCATCCTCAGTCCTATATTGCTTCTGGTGCTACTTAAGTGATGACAAAAAAATAACGATAGTGGTTTCAGCGAAAAATGGACTGTTTAAAACAGCATTTGCAATAACTCGGCAGTTCTGCAGGTGACAAGGTTCTGGGGACATTCTGCATATTGTTTATCTCGATGTGAACGTACGATGGGCCTGCAATATATAACTGATTCTATATTATCTTACCCTACCTTCTCCTCCACCCTGTATCCGGTATACGTTTGAAATAATAAAGTGTATGCTATTTATCTTTCGTAGACGAGTATATATACCAAGTTCAATGCAAACTTATGAAAAATACCGTGTATTGAATTTGTAGAGGGGTGGGATCTAGAGGAAACTCAAAAGGCCAAAAGTGTTTATTCCTCGCCAATGCTACGTGTGTGTGTGTAATTAGTTCTTAGGAATATAGTTCCTTTACCATTAGACCCACGAAAAGAATGATACACCACCCAGCACATTATTCTAACACCAGGCCAACCAGTCATATCACTACCCTATATTTGCTCATCAGGCAAGGGTGACAAGTAACTACTACCATTTTTAAAGTCTTTGGAATGAAGTGGCCAGGGGAATCGGAGCCAGGGGAATCGAACAAGCAAACTACCGAATGCACGGCAGTCTCTCCGCCTTTTACCCGATAAAACGTCCTGAAGGTATAGGTACAATAGAGTATGGACTGAAGACCTGTAATACATTGCTATTGTGCGGTTTATTTTATAAATGATATAACACTATAAGCTATGAAATTAAAATTAATGTCAGCCAGATAATTCATAACTATTATCACTGTAGTATTAGTTCAAAAGACATAAAGAAGACATTTATATCAATAAAAAGCAAAAGGAGAAAACATATACAAAACAAAATATGATTATTACCTCCCTTCGTGTAAATATTTCCTCCCATTATGTATTTTATAAGTTCCTTTGTGTATTTGAACATTTAAGGGTCTTTCCCAAGGGCCCCACAGGTGAAATATATGCGAAAAAATATAAGGTTTAATCCCATCGACATAACATTCCATTTGAGACATAATTACATAAAATATGACCTTATATTACAGGCCCTCCCATCCCCACCCACCACTACATGGAAGACGTCCGACTTTAAAATAATATAATTAAATCATTTGATGTGTTGTTTATCTTTCATAGACGGGTATATATAACAAGGTATGCGCAAAAATAAGGAAAGATGACGGTGTAATGAAATGTTTAGTGTTTCTGACTTTCGGAGCGCCACTGTGTGCGGAGCCAAACAAACAAATGTATTCATGCTCGCCGTTATCATGCGTTAATATCCACCTGTTTGTTGAAAGCGTGGGGATAACAAGAGAGAAAAGGAGAGTGAATGTAAAGTACACCTCTCACGTCCCATAGTAATGGCTTAAAGCAGAAAATCTTGTGTTTGATGATTCCATAGGAGCAATTAGTAATACCACTACTGATGTATAGCCAGGGTGACGTAAAACACTGTATTAATAGAAGGAATGGAAAACCTGGCTTTCGATTTATCTTCCACAAATCTATAACATATGTTTTTGCCTCTTTTCACCTATAATCTGTTTGAATAACTTATATTAACTGTATAACAAGTCAAAAAATATTGTTTTATTTTTATTTTTTATTTAGTTACTAACCATTGTCAGCCTAACCCGTGCCGGAATGGATTTTGTTCTAACAATGCTGTATCCTACACGTGCACCTGCAACACCGGATACACGGGTCATAACTGCGATCAAGGTATATCAGCAAGTGTAAATGCCTTATCATATATTAGGTATTTAAGGTTTGCATTATATTTTAAATACAAATTCTAGAGAGAGTGCAAGGAAAAATAAATAGTGACTTGAATTTTTAAGCTGATACTGATAACATATTGTCGATCTATCATTATTCTCTATATTCCACCGTTAAAACAGCAAAAAAGCAATGACTATAAAGCAAGAAAAGCATCTGTCTACACGCTCTGTGTAATCAAACAATCTATAACACGTAAGTATTGAAACCCTTTAAAATAGCAGTGTTGGATTTCGTCTCAATCTCTGTGGATTGTATTCCACAAATTATTGGAACTGTTATATATGTATGTGATTAAATAGTTTAGTGTGTAACTATAAATCGTATGTTACCTGGTTGTTCTACGATAGCTAGCTGCCCGTGTGGTTCCCGGGCAAGAATTGGGTCACTGCTTATCTAGGCAGAGGGGAAATATATCCCCAATTCGTGTTCAGTTTATCATATTTGTCATGTTCATAAAAGGACTTCATCCTTATCCTTATCCTTATATTGTTATCGGTGCTACTTGAGTGATGATAGAAACGAGCCATCGTGACTCCAGCGAAAAATGTAGTGTTTACATGAAAAATTGCAGAAACTCTGGAGTTCTCCACTTTGGTAAATTCTAGACTCATTCTGCATATTTTTTATATCGATGTGCACGCACGGCGGGCCTGGAATATGTTCATTCCTGTTGATGCCAAATAACCTTTTTGTTTTGGTGCGCCGTAAAACCCAATTCAACTCCGATTGTTAGCAAACGTGTTTTATTTCAAACATTAATTTGCATCATATGTGCAAAGGTATGGGTTGTCCGTTCGTACGTCCGTTCATCTATCCGTAAACAATTCCGCATTCCACACGATATTTTCGAAACCATAACATCCACACTCATGAAACTTTACTAGTATGAGCAGAAATGAGATATAGGGTCCTATAGAAACCATGCGTCCGAACGCAATGGCATCGTAGGTCCGCACTGTACTGCAAACAAGGACTTGATAATATAATGAAAGAGACACAAAACAACAGAAAGGGTGGTGAAGACAGGGTTACCGACTTGGAACGGTCAGTTGGCAATAAAGCCTACTGGTTAGCTTGAATCGATTTTATATGCGCACATCCTCGCTATTATCCTGTCTTCAGCGCCCAAATAGACAAGTCAGTGTAAACAAAACTACATCCCATTAAAAGAAATTCTCTAACAATAAAGTCCACATCCAGGAAAACTAATTAAAGAAATACATACAAAATAATAAACGTCTCAGGATGTATCCAGGATCGTACTGAACAACCATAGTAGTTGCAGCTAAAGAGAAAACCAATCTAGGGTACGACCAGAAAACCCGAGGGACGAAAGCTCATGCACCCACCTCTCTTATTTGGGGTTTCAGTAGGTACAATCATAGAGTCCCAAGAGGTAGTCCAGTCATCGCACAAGTGAAAAGTTAGGCGTAATGACTGACTGTAAGACGGGTCAATCACTAAACATGAAGTGCGCTGTACAACCAAAGGGTTATATCCTATTGTTTTGTGTCATAGGTTAAGGTATAATTACCTCATATGGACATATATATTCTGAACGATAACTTCGACAGCATAAGACGTACCCTAAGTAAATATGTGATAGGTACATTGGTTTAGGTGAGGTGGAACTGTATCGTTGTGAGGGTGAGTAGGTCAAATGTCAAATCTCTATGACCTAATTCGGAGGTATGCATTCCGCAAGATAACTTGGAATTCATAATACTCATCCTCATGAAACTTCATAGGTACATTGCACTTGCACAGAGTTTTTGGGATCACTAGGTCAAGGTATAAGGTCACCACTCCCTGGTGTGGAAATACATGTACGCATAAAGCACGCTATATCTGCAAATATAACACACATGCTCATGAAAAATCACAGTTAAATTCCCTTGGTAAAAGAAAAAGCTTTGGTTTTGGGGGATCAGTAGGTCAAAGGTCAAAGACAACATGACCTCAGATGGACATACATACTCCAAGCGATAACACCTACATTCATGACTCAGAACTTTATTGGCTCAGTGCCCTTGGTGAGAGGGTGAAAACTATTGATTTTGTTAGTAGCTCAAAGTCACTATGATCCATATGGAGATAACATTTCATACAACAACTCGGGAAGTATAAACCCACACTAATCATGCTAATTAAATTTCATAGGTTCTGTGTCCGCGGTGAGAGGAGGAAGTCTCTTGATGTTGGAGTCAATAGGTGATTAAGGTCACATTGACCTGACAATGATCTAATCCTTAGACTTTCTCCACTGTAATTTTTAAGGGCAAACTGTAAAAGTTTACCTCCATTAAATACAACCACTTTGTTGATATTTCTTTAATTGTTTTAGAAGTCCAAACAGCCAGTATCACAAAATAATAATGAACAAGTGTTTCACATACTTACCACATACAAATGGTTTATTGGACGGACCACATTATTTGACAAAGAGTTGAATATTATCACTTCCCATTCAATCTAACTATACAACATGTCCCTCTCCCACACAAAATAAAATATCCTGAAAATGGGTATTTAATAAATACTGAAAAAGGGGTCCCTTGGAAACAACAAACGCAAACAAGAAATAAAAGTAATAGACACGGTTTTATTCAGTCTGTTCATGAGCGGTAGTGTAAACTTTCTACTTTAAAGTCAAACGCTTGGGTTTGAGAATCCCGTGGGATCACTACTTATTTGTAGTCGGAGCGATTTAAACCATTGTATTAATAGACGGCATGAAAAATCTGGCTTTCGATTTACCTTCCATAAATCTACTTCATATTGTTTTTTGTCTCTTTTCAATTATAAACTGTTCGAATAACTTATATTAACACTATAATAAACAAAATTATTGCTTTTTTTTCTTTATGTTCGAGTTATTTAGCATTGTTAGCCTAGCCCGTGCGTATATGGCATTTACCATGTTGTTCTAACAATGCTGTGTCCTACGCGTGCACCTGCTACAATGGATACACTGGTCAAAACTGCAATCAGCGGATGTGATCTTGTTACATTCATTTAAGAATTGAATAACTTATTTAATTTATAATGTAATTTGCATAGAGATAGCGGTAGATATCCGAACAATTAAAGTCTTTGAAATGTTAACTTGAACATGTTAACATATTACAATGATTTGGCAGAAGCCAGAGAAACAAGAGAATAAACCGATAAGTGCACGACAACAAAGACACAGGCATAGTGGCGATCTGTACATGGATCAACTACTAAACATGCTGATAGGATCATATTCTCTTTTGATAAACGTTCTAACAATGTTAAATGTTATAAAGACCGTATATTTTCCTATATACGTGTCGTTATATCGCCTTAAGTGGCCGATATCCTGTATACGTGCCTATACAGTCAATATATTCACAAATACGTTGAATATATGGAGATACACGGAGGTCGTTTACGCAGGTATGTGTGGACCTCGATCTTCTAGTATACATTTGTATGTATAACGGTAGATATAAAAGACGAACAGGAAATGTAGAATTCAAGGACAGCAGTCAACCAAAAACACGCATAGAAACAAACACCAATTACAAGTATTAATAAAAGGGGAGTTATATGACATTATAAAAATAAAATTGTTGACAATAAGTCTACCACCTATGAACGGTCAGTAGCAAAACAAAGGCATTGCCATCCCAATAAAACGTAAAAACCGATCAGATATACATGTTTATGATTTGAGTTCTATTATACTATCTTAGTGCTGAATGTTTTATTGTTTCAGTTATACCAGTAAATCCATGTGTTTCAAATCCCTACCAGTGTTCATGTAACGCCCAGTACTGCAATACAGGTATGTGTATTTTAAGTATGGCTTCCGTTGATTTACTGAATAAACACCAGATTTAACACGCACATTAACGGAAACGACCCAAAACGTCACACGTTTTTATCCTTAAATGGAAACAGCACATCAAACTAATTCGGGTTTAAATAATTTCAAGGAAAAAGAGCTACACATTCTAACAACATTAGTTAATGCCCTTCCCGGCAAAATAGTATATACACAAAGTTAGACAATTGCATGGGTAAATATACATAACTTGCTCATAATATCATGATGAGAGAAAATGTCAGTGAGAAAGAAAAAGTATGTGAAAGTGAAAGTATGGTGATTGTGTCAAGGTCGAAAGAAGAGAGTCAATCCGCATGAGTTGCAAAAATAAATCTAGGCAAACCTCTGTGTTTCTCTTATGTACATTTGCACTGCTTCGAAGAGAATTTGATTATCTTCATCTGACAAAATGTATTGTATTTAAATTTAGTGAGTAAATGTACGAGTTGATTGAAACAAGGAAGCCGTTGTGTACGAAATAAGTTACAGTTGAAAACAAAAGGTGTTCAGGGTCTTCTACTGTAGAACCACAATCGCATTTGGATGATTCTCGTAAATGGCTTAAATAAAGATCATTATTAAAGTTACTGCAAGTCATACTGCTGCCGTTGTCAAGCCAGCTCGTTGGCCAGCAAATGGAGGGTCAATTCAAAACGGGGGGATATGTAGCCTTTAAGCCAAGGTATAATCTAGTGAGCTACCGAAAGACCGTTAGCAGTTTAATATAAAAATCAACATTTGCAAACACTTAATTACCGTATCACTGACATTCAGTATTGATGTGAAATTGATAAAGTGTTGATAACGACGACGCCTTTTGCCGAAATAACTTCGTTGCCATTACGACTTTACGTTGACGTTGATGTTATATTAACACGGCATTATTTGCGCGTTTCGGGCGCCAAGAGAAATATTTCAAAAAGGCCGTGGACTCGATAGCTGCTGGAGTCATGACAGGAATACTTCATTTTTATCTTATCTTCCTCTGAGATTGTTGTTAATATGATGTGTTAACGGGACGTTAAATCCCATTTCATTTCATTTATATAACTACTGTTTTATAATATAGGCACATGAATAAAATGCAATGAAATAAAGGTATGTCATACATGAACGTGATGTGTTCTCTATGTTTTACCTCTTTGGGGTCAACATGCAAAAGTAGATATAAAAATCTAACAGGAAAAGTAGCATTGAAGGACGACAGTCAACCACAAAATTAGATATAAAAATCGAACAGGAAAAGTAGATTCAAGGACGACAGTCAACCACAAACACACACAGAAACAAAGAACACTTTTCAAGATGAATAAAAAGCAGGATAATACATCAAAAACACACGGGTTGACAACAGGGCTACCACCTTGGAACGGCGGTTAGTGGCAAAACATGCCGCTGGGGTTTAAACCAGGTTATAGGATGCACCAAACCTCATTATTACCCTACTGCCATCCCAATAAATGGGACAGTGTTAATAAAGATATCCCCGCCAGGTTATAATCTCTAACAAACAAGGCAGCAAGTTTACATATAAGGGAATTATCTTGAGGTGCTGGTGTAGCCCAGTGAATAACACAATCATACTTCCAGAGCAAAGTTGAAACTGTGAATTGTTGAAAGGTGCACTGGAAATATTTCCAAATAAGGAGAAAAACAAAGCCGGGATGAACAGGTGTTATGCCTAATTAAATTTTAAACCAGGCCGTGACGATTAAACACTATTTCATCGCACATCGCTGGTTAAAATGTATTGCATATATTTCATGTCTTGCATTTGTATTCACCGATTGTTTTTATTTGCAATAAAGAAAACATTCCTACTTGGAAGTAAATCCCGAGGTATGTTTTTTATATAAAGATTTCATTGTTTGCTTATCATAGTTTGCTCTTTGCTCGGAAAATACTGTAGTACTTCTAAACGAACGTTAACCGAACTCTATTTAATATTAGTGATAAATCTGCCCTCGTTTAGGAAATTTTAAATAAATCAGCCCGGTATGGGATCGGCCGTAGATTTTGAAATCACCTTCAACCTGGGACCGAGCATCAGTCTGAAATTTACACATTTATTTTGTAAATCACATACAGAAATCAACTTATAAAATATCATTCATTTGGATAAGCTTTTAGTCATGATGAGTAACTTAATATTCACTAAAAGCTACTCCATCAGGGCTATCGTTACCATAAACTTCGAAAACAAATTTGCACGATTCCAGTATCGTGACAATGATCTATTTTTAAAACAAAAAGGTAATTTAAGAACAACTCTTCTGAGACAAGGACTATCACAACCTGACTTCTATGGTGATGTGATTTTCCCACTTTGTAGAATCCTTGGTCATAATCACTTTCATATATTTTTTATTAAACTTGTTAATAAGTTTAGCAAAATAGGTTATTACCCTATCATTTTGAAAAGTAAAGCATGTTTAGTGGTTGACCCATTTACAGTTCGCCACTACGCATTCCTTTTTAATTATGCGATGTTCGGACATATTGTGGACCCTAGGTTTTTGTGCCTCCCGTTAGTGTTCTATATATCTTGCATATTTTCAAATCATTTTTAATTATTATTTAAATAGTTCAAAGCAATTCGTTGTATATATTGATTATACTGCAACAATAATGTACTGAACTGTATGACAGAATTACGAAGACAATTTGAAAACTTCAGAATGTATAACGTATTTGTAATTAGATTTAAGATGGTCAAACGGAATCAGGATTTATTAATTGCCGTGTTATTTTAATGTTGATGAATATTTACAGGTTACGTGTCTCTTTAATATATTTTTCAAGCACACAGTTCACAAAAAAACATTAAGAAGGTAGTATATTGTTTTCTTATCATTTTCGTTCTATATTATCATGTAAGCTGCAAGTTAATATTGAATAAAACATCACTGCATGTTGTTTAATCTCACTGTTTTCTCATGTCTGTTATATCCACACCACATTTTACAGGAGGAGGATGTTCAAGTGGGTGGGATTCTTACAGTGGCCACTGCTACCTTATCTTGAAACATCCGACGAAGACATGGAGTGATGCCCAGGTAATCACTAACTTCTGTCGAAAACGAGCACATATTTTTGTTTTTTTACTTGCTTGTTTGTTTGGGGTTTTACGCCATTTTCCAACATATTTTAGGCATGTATGCCATATTTAATGCGGTGGCAGTCCACCCGCTTATTTCTGGGTAGAACCAGTACTGTATACCTTACACGGCGACGCCATCCGTAATAATTACACATTAATTACTATTTTAAGATAGAAGCCGTCCTCAGTTCAGTAACCATGCCACTTATGCATATAAAACAAAATAAAACATAAATGCAACATATATGGACAAAGTTATTTGCTAACATAGTTCATTACATTACTCTATGCTAATTGATTATTTAAGAGGTTTTAAAATTCCTATCAAGACCTCTGACGTTAGGTCATTCACGTATTTTTAAAGCAACGTAACGTTCAAACAACAAATTGAAATTGTTAAAAACAGAATAAAGCTGTTATTTTTTCTTCGTTTGGTTTTCAAACATTTGCGTACAAAGGAATATAAAAAGATCGAATAGGAAACGTAGCATTCAAGGAGGACAGTCAACCACAAAACACAGAAACAAACACGCAAACAGACAAACAAGAAGGCAAAGGTAATAATAAATGCAAGAGACATCACAAACATAAAAAGGTTTACATGGGGGCTACCGCCTTGGAACGGTCAGTGGCAAAGTAGGCCACTGGGGGGGTTAAACCGGTTCTAGGGTGCACCAAATCTCACACTTACAATACTGTCATCCCATTAAAACATGACAGTATAAATAAAGAAATCCCCGCCATAATCTAATCTCTAACCAACAAGGCAGCATCAATAGGCAATATAAGTAAAACACAAATATGCTCATGTAAATATAATACAAAAAAAAAATAGCCTAGAAAGCAACAATGAAGGTACTCAATGACTTGGCAGAAGCCAGAGCAACACGAGAATAAACCATTAAGGGCACGACAAGAGAGATCATAGACAAACAATATCATTTGTGATAATTTGTTTGTGTTATATTCAATATTTCGAAAATGTGTTTAAACTGGTGTAATATTTACACATCGGAAACGTGGGCTTACGGTCTTTGGTATCGAAAACCTTCAAGTCCCGTCCACCAGATTTTGATCTGGGATATAAACCCTCTAGGAAAAAAAGATACTTCTTAAATAGTATATCAGTTTCAACGAGATAATGATTATGTTTTCTGTATATCTTCCGATAATAACCGGTTTAATAACACTCATTGCTCAAGAACTTAACCTCATATTGGTTTGGTAGTAAACGTTAAGCTGATGCTCAATTAAGTTCTGTCGTCAACAAATCCAGTTGCATGTCGGGATAGAACAATAATGTATTCTAAACAAACGAATGCACTGGTAAAGTATGGAGACATACGCGAACGGAATAATTACGATAACACAAGGGGAAATGTCCAGCGGGGCCCAAACAAAAACTAGATGAAGGTAAACAAAAGACTGAAACTATTACTGGACACCAGCCTCTACGGTTTCATTTATGGACTAAAACATTCACAGCCATGGTTTCCTTATTGAACCTCGGCTTTCCAGTTATGAACACCGGCCTCCACAGTCAGGTTTTCACTAGTATAATATAATATATTTTAATGGGCATCGTCCACAACGGAATAGATGGTTCGAAATCCGTCTGTCTCTTACAGGATTTATCAATGCAACGTTCAATGCAACGTTCCTCTACGATGCTGCTTGTCCTAGAATTGCTGCCACAAAATACCAAATATTTCTGACAATTTCTGTTCATCATCGACAATTGCTGTCCGTCTAGAAATATTTACCATTGTGCATAAAGTTCGGCGTATGTGCAGACTTTTCGTCAATTTTAGTAAAATCTGACTTGGGCTGGGGTTCGATAGAGAAATCACTGACTTTCATTTTTTGATTTACAAATTATAAACGTAGCCATTCAATATTATATACAGATAACAGCTATGTTACAAGACAACTCGTATATTTATCTTCAGATCTTATTGGCGCTTATTGGAAATTCGCGGTTTAAAGATATGATTAGATTAGATAGTTTATTTGAAACTCCAATATACACTAAGGCCCGTTTGGTACAATGACAGAGGATGCAGCAAAATAGTACAAATGCATAGTATATTTGTTAATTGTATACAGTTAAGTGTGTGTGTGTATCCAGTGGAGAAGTTTGAGAGAATAATGTTTCTATACAACAAAATGCCTATATATATAGTACATGTATATAATTATAACAATAATTCGTATTGCTTTTTGGAAAAGGGTACTCATTTCTTTTATTAAAAGCCTTATAAATAAAAATAGATAGATTTCTGTTTTGCTTTTTATATGTAGAATTTATAAGATAAATGAACTTTTGCATATTCGACACATGCAATAATACGTTTTAATATAGTGTTTTCGTATGTCTGTATATAAAGGACATAATTAAACACAATGAAATTCATCTTCTAAAGACTGACACAATTAACGTTTCCTATCATTAACCGGTGTTCTATATGGTTTTCTCCAACGCTCAGCTTCTATCTCAAGTCTGTGTGACTTATTTTGGACATTTAATTATTATCCCAAACAACATAAAAACAAATCGATAACTATAACTAGCTTTACAAATACATGTACTTATGTAGTGGGATCTACAGTTGACTTAGGAATAACCAAAATAACCATGTGCACGAGATGTAATGAGTCATCGACACATATAATGCACAAAAGTAGAATGATTAGCCAGTCAGGAAATGGTTATAATCATCATACTTTGTCATTAATATTATCGTTTACGTTTTAAATGAAATGTTGATCACCTGAGTGGACATTATGAATGAAAAAGCTATACGATTTTTAACAGCAACATGTATTGATATTGGTAAGATATTGCGTTCATGATTTAAATTTTCACAAGTTCCATATCCAATTTTAATTAGCTCGTTATACATATGTGTTACCCTCATGTAAATAATGATATAAAAGAGTACATGTGTATTGCTCCAGCTGTCAAGTTGTTTCAATTACTAGCACATATAAAAATATATGGATTGTGTATTATTCATTGTTATGCCAGTCTGTTTTGATTGACAACCATTCTAGTAATTTCTAAATTATTGTTTACATTATGTGATACATCACATGACACATTCAAGGTTATTGGAACATTCTTAAAAGTATGAAAAGATAAATTTGGAAATCGTCGAACACGATAAATACAAAATATATTGCAGTCTCGATTTGAATGAGAATAGTGAATAGTTCTTGCTACTAATCACGCCCTCTAGCCCTGGGTTGAGCAAATTCAATATTTGAAACATCAATAGTACTGAAATTTGAGCCATCCCGAAGATGGTATGCATATAACTGTGCACATGGAACCATAAATGAGGTATTTTCTGACCATTCCCTAGCCAGCGGCGTATGGTCCCAGTTGCTAACAAAACGCTTGGCCCTAAACGAGAAAGCAATGGGCGAAATAAACAAAATGGAATTTAGTTGGGAGCAGAGGATTATGAAGCCTGCGTATCACAGGTAACAGTCAGAAGACTAAATTAAAAAGCAGGCACATATGCTCAGGGTGATTAAACAATACTCAGAACCTTTAAAGACTGGAGTAGTGGAACCACCTATTCAAAATTCAAGTAAGAAAGCAAAAGTATCAGAAAGTACCACCGATATCTATAAATATCGGGCTCAGCGAACTCCAAAGATCAGGATGACTAACAGTTCTGATTGCAAGCAAGGGGAGACGCTTTACCGCCGCCACACTGCACATGCAACGCTACTGTGATATACAAAAAGGTATCGAAAGAGAGATTTGAAAATCGTCGAACACTATAAACACAAAACATATTGCAGTCTCCGTTTGATTGAAACTGTTCCTGAACGGTAGTGAAAAGTGCCTGCTACCGTTCACGGCCTCTAGCGCCGGGTTGAGCAGAACTCAATATTTAAAAAGGCAATAGTACTGAAATTTGAACGATCCCGAAGATGGTATGGATATAACGGTGAACATGGAACCTTAAATGAGGTATTTTCACACCATTCCATTGACAGCGGCGTATGGTTCCAGTTTCGAACAAAACGCTTTGCCCTAAACGAGAAAACAATGAGTGAAATAAACAAAATGGAATTTATTTGGGAGCAGAGGTTATGAAGCTGCCTATAGCTTCTATGACTTGCTAAAGGCATCATATGGCTGTTAAGTTTATTTTAAAAGAAAAACTTGTTTATTATGGAGTATTCTAAGTGGTCGATGATCGACATTCTATGACAATCTATTACGGTATAAATACAGCATTTTGGCGTAGTTGTTTGATTTTCAGCATTCAGTATTTGAATTGAGTGTAAGTTATATATAAAGCGAAATTATTGAAAGCTATTAATCAAAACTATTTTTATGAGAGGATTATTGTGCTCATCTATAATTAATAAAAGTTACACTGGATTATTTGGACATTTGGACTATTGTGAATTAATAAACCCGGAAAGACTTGAAGTGAAATTGGATTAAAGGTTCACTTGACAGCCAATATTATTTTAACTTTATTCGTATATCGCATTTTAAAGAAATACTGGATCCATTTTATATATTTTCTGTAAGTGAATATTTTTCACTGTAGTATTTGAATATATTTGTTGATTATATTTAAAATAAAAAGTTGTCGCTGTTTTTACATATTTTCTTGTTACATTTTACCCGTAACATATTAAACGTTCAAAAGGTTCTACAGTAATATACTACTAGTATATATTCCTTTATTAATAGGTAGATAAAAATACGATTGTATTACAAAGAAGAAGAAAAGCAGTACCTTAATGCTAGACGTTTGAAATGTATAAACTAGTTTTACATACTTACAATTCATATTATTGATCCGCTTTGTTCACGTTTAATATTGTTCTTTACCTTCATATGAATTGAATTGAATTGGGGTTTTAAGGCGCACCAACACATGAAAAGGTTATATGGCGCCTAAAAGGCATGAACATGCCAGGCTCATCTTCCATGTACATCGAGATAAAATATGGAAAACGGGCCTAGAACCTTCTCACCCTGAACTGCAGAGTTGCTGCAAATTCTATCGTAGAAACTCCATTTACGCTGGAGCTACGTTATTGTTGAATATTATGATGTTATTATTAACTGATTTCATAATGGCCTTTTTTTGTCCAATATGACAGTCCAATATGACAGTCCGAGGACCTATAACTGGACAATATGACAGTCCGAGGACCTATAACTGGACAATATGACAGTCAGAGAACCTATAACTGGACAAAATGACAGTCCGTGGACCTATAACTGGACAATATGACAGTCCGTGGACCTATAACTGGACAATATGACAGTGCGAGGACCTATAACTGGACAATATGACAGTGCGAGGACCTATAACTGGACAATGACAGTCCTAGGACCGCTACCTGGACAATATGACAGTCCGAGGACCTATAACTGGACAATATGACAGTCCGAGGACCTATAACTGGACACTATGAAATCACTTAATAATGACAATTGTATTAATTAGCTTCCACTACAGTAGCATTATATTTTTATATTTTTATTTGTTTTATTTTTTATTTGTACTGGAAATCAAATCAAAATATATCTTGACATGGTGTGCATGTATCTATAGTGGCGTTAATTTCGTTTCTAGTGTGATAAGCGAGCTTGAATGACGTCACTTTAAGCTCATATAGGCAGTTCCTTCATATTGGTCTTGTTTTTTCATATTGACCGACTTCCTGTTCGTAATGGCCGAGTTTGCATCGAATTATGTGTAGATTTTCTGGTAAAACACTGCTAATATGGTTTATTAATTAATAAAACGTTTAACGTCTTCTTTCAGAGTTATTGCCATAGTCATGGTGGTTACCTTGCCGAACCAAACAGTGGCAGCGAAGAAAACTGGCTGGTGCAAATGACAACTGTGGCACATCAAAGTAACGAAAACATAAAATTCTAACAAAAAAGTGTTTTATTTTTTCACTAATCAGATGTAGTGCAGAAAAATTTGCACATAATACATTAGCAACCTATTATTCTCTTTATGAACATAATACAATTGAATAACCATGTAAATGATCAATACATTCTAATTAGATTGACATTACACTAATACGCACAAAGTTATAAACTAATATTGTATGTATAGATTATGAGCCAACGTCGCTATTCAAATTGGTAAAGTAAAGGCTAGTCAACAAGAACTTGGCGACCTAATATAAAACTATTTCCAACTTCCGTGTAGTTGAATGCATAATGCATGTTCATCCACATAGATTGTATATCGCCCAGTCTTTTATTTATTTGTAATTTTCGATTATGATGACATCTGACTGAAAGGGAAGGTAGTGTTTAATGATTGTCTTCAATCATTTCCTGTTGTGCCCTTTACGCTTCTATTAGTCCATGAGAGAGAGAGAGAGAGAGAGAGAGACAGAGAGACAGAGAGACAGAGAGAGTGAGAAGAGAGCGAGAGAGAGGGATTATGAAAGGAACTTTGCAAATCGCCCAACACGACAAATATAACAACATATTGCAGTCTCGTTTTGATTAAGATTGTTTATATGTGTTTTAATTACTTTGTGTTTGCCCTAGTGGACTGGTGGATAGGCGGTATCAGGAGAAGTGGACACTGGGTGTGGGACCACGGTGGCAATTCTGTCAGCGGGCATTGGGGATCCGGGCAGCCGAGCCATTCTCAGTCTGATGGCTGTCTGGAAATACACAAAGTGTCCAGGAGTTGGGGCGAGGAGGATTGCCATCATGCAAACTCGTTTGTTTGTGAAAAATAGATACGGTGAGTTTATTTGTTATCATGAACTACATTGGTTAACTTCTTAATTGCGTTAGGCAAACTTGCTGAATAATTTTTTTCCGCTATTACTGTCGAACTGCGACTTGTCTACGATGTAGAGAATAATTCACAGGTCCTCTACTCACCGATTCACTATTCACCCGACTCTAAGGTTTGTTGGCTGTATAGTCGGTAGTGTTATTACTTAGCGGTAATTTGGGGTCTACAAGCCCAATCATGGCGGCTTTAAAGTAGAATAAGTGGATTCTAGGGTGTGTGATAGGTGTTTCCCCTTCAATAAACTCTCACGAACTTGACGCAATAGAACCGACTCTGCTACATTTAAGTCTTGTTTGTGTTCGTTGATTCAAATGTGTCCCCTCTTTAGTATCTTTTGACATTCACACTAGCGTTCGTTTATTGTTTTGTGGCAGCTGTTAAAAGTCGCCCCGACCGCGAATCTGTAAGGAGTACTTACTTGTCGTTTGGGTCTACGATAAGTGTGGCTTTCAAGTAGAATAAGCGTGTATTACCTCTCATGAACAGACTCAATCAAACCCGAGTCCAATGAATCCCCATTCCGTAATTATTATTAGTATTTATTTTTTGCTTTGTTTTGTTTTGTTTTGTATCTACGAGACCATTTTCTATACCGCTTAAGGATGTTGGCTGGGCAATTTTTGACATCTTCAAAAATGAGATATAGAGTCCTATAGAAACCACCGCGTCCGAAAACAAGTCTAAACATATTATTTTTTAAATCATAGTTTTATTTGACAACAGAATTGTTTCATTTTTTGCATTCTAGTAGATATGGGTTTTTTTTCATATTTTTTCCGTCATTTATGATCATTGTTTGTTGTCAACAAAATAGAGGGTATGGGTAGCTCTGAGTAGAATTTATCCTTTTGTTATAGAATAAATTAGATTTTTGTTTCCAATAGTGGAATATATATATAAAAGTAGAAACTGGGCAAATTTTATTTTCGAACTCCATGTCAATAATGTGTGTACAGTATTTTATATTGAAAATGTCAAAATAACTCCAAAATGAGTGTAATTTAAAGAATTTTTAATAAAAAATCATTGCCTGGTGACTTATATATTTTTTACTTGTTTTAAAAGAAATGTCATAGGACCTTATCATATACAAGTTTTAAAAAAGTTTAGCATTAGAACATACTTTTTTATCTTCAATTAATATTTCGGTAAAAACAAAAGTGGGTGGGGTACGGTCTATATATGTTTGCTTTTTAAAGTAAAAAGACGAATGAGGATATTAATTGTTTTTGTATTATTTTAAAGGTATGTATATATGCAATCGATTGTTTTTTTTCAATAAACGTAATGTAATGCAAACAATTGTGAAAATGTTCAATGACTATAATTTTCCTCTTTTTAGTGAAATTTTGAAGTTAGAAATAGGTGCCTTCTTCAATGACGTCTAATGGAAAAAAAGTGTGGTGACCTAGCCTTTTTTGATAATTTTGCATCTTAATGATACCAAAGAAGCTTTAAATATGAATTTTAAAAAAACATCTCAGCACTACGTCCTTTCCCAGCCAACCTCCTTAAGACGATGTTAGTGTGCGCGAGAGAGGTATTGCTCCTTATAATACAAGAGGTGTTCAACTTATAACGTAACACTTTTGTTTAAGATTTGTTTTCTTCATCCGAATTGACTGTCATTAAAAATACGTGATTAGTGATTAATAATGTGAGACTCTTTTAGACCTGTTGCATTTGAAAATAATTTCCGATTTCACTCGGTTCGCTTTAAATGATATTTTGAATTAGTTGCATGCTGTTTTAAAATTTAAACCTATATGTTTCTATTGCCGTACAGTTTTTCCAAAAAACAAAATAATTCCAGTAAATGTTTATAATAATTGTTGAAAAAACTTTGTTTGTAATTTAAATATAATCGTATGTTTAATTTTAAGACGAAAATATAAATATTGAATTAAAAGTGTTAATTGTATCGCAATATTATGAAATTGACAGATAACAAGACAATTTGCTCGTATTTACCCGACGAAAATAAATTACCAAACATAAGCATTTTATTCATATTTTGTCAGAAAAAATGATGAATAGTTATTGTTACTAAATAGCATGTATGTAACCCTTTTGTGTTTGTGATGTCGCTTGCATTTATTATTGCTTTTGCCTTCTTGTTTGTCTGTTTGCGTGTTTGTTTCTGTGTTTTGTGGTTTACTGTCCTCCTTGAATGCTACTTTCCCTGGCCGATCTTTTTATATTTCTTTTTTGATACTTTGCAAATGTGTTTTGCCCCCAAATCTTAAGTAATGTAATTTTAAGATTTATTCTGATAATAAAGTATTGGAACTTATTTTTAAAAAGAATAACATCATAACAATACATCAGCTGATGTTTTGAACTAGATTTGTCATAAATTGTATTACTTTCAAAGCAGTGAAGTTCATGTTAGTTTTCGCTGTAAACACGAAAACCGACAAATATCAAACAAAATATATTCTACATTTTTAAGTTCACAAATGGACATATCTGAATACTATAACTTTAAACGACAATTAACACGCAGTATTTCCTTAATATACATTGCGGTTATAATTATAAATGAAGATATTTGCTTGAAATCGCATTCTCTCCCCTTTTTTCAAAAATATAAATGCAGCACAATTATGAAGCACATTATTGGTTGTGTCATAATTGTTTATATCGAAGGAATCATTACAGTTTCCATTTAAATAAACATATTCGGGGTATAGGCGCTTGCAATCAGTACTGTTATTCATTCGATCTTTGAAGATCGCTGAGCCCGATACTTATATTTAGTTATCGGTGGTACATTTTCAATTTCTTTTGTTTTCTTACTTAATGTTTGATTCGGTGGTTCCACTACTCCGGCCGATAAACGGCTCTGGGTATTGTTTATCCACTTATAGGATATGTTGTCTGCTTTTTATATGCAGGCTTCATAACCGCTGCTCCCAACTAAATTCCATTATGTTTATTTTGCTCTTCGGGGCATTTCATTTTATTAGATACTGCGACCATACGCCGTACGACATGGGGAAGACGTATACTCCATGTCCACCGCCATATGCATGCCATCTTCGGGATGGTTACATTTTGTGCTGTTGATTTTATGAATATTGCGTTCTGCTCAACCTGGGGATAGAGGGCGTGAACGGTAGCTAGCATATTTCACTACCGCTCATGAACAGTCTCAATCAAACCGAGACTGCAATATTTCGTATGTGTCGTGCTCGGCCGTTTCCAAACGTCCATTATCATACACTTTATTACGTTTAACTTAATTCCAAAATGTGTTACGTTATAAGTTGAACACCTCTTGCATCTCTCATAAATCGGTGTTAGAGGACGTGAGTGCTGTTGAGCTTTATGAACCGCCCATACACACAATCACTAAAATCGAGTCTTCTGCTTTTCTCTATTGTTTGTAGCCTTTGCTTCCGAGGGATCCTATTTTCAATGTGAGTTATATTAACAGTCTTAGATTTATCTGACTGTTTTTTATCTCCGAAAACATCCAATTTCATTAAAATCATATCCTAATTACGCTTTGATACTCTCCGCTATAGGATCTGACAATACTGCCTTGGAGATCATGTCAGCTAGACCGTTCATCTAATCAATATTCATAAGAAGATCAACTCGAGTGAACCGAACAAACGAAAATCAACATAAAACATATAGAGCTTTATCCGAATAAAGATAAAGTCTTCGTGTGTTATTGCTGTGGAGTCACGATAAATTCGAAAACATGCACTGAATAGCAAGTTTTGCATGAAGAATACGAAGAAAATCATGGGCGTTGTCGTGTGTTTTGAAAATATATATTCCACCAAAATTATTACGACATTTGATGTTCTAAATCGCAAGTCATAGTACATCTGGTACGCTTAGCTCAGTTGATAGCGAAGTCGACTATTGACCCGTGAAGGTAATTTTAGTGTGGGTTCAATCCCACGAATCGGTTCATTTATTTGTACCGCTATTGAATTCCATCAAACTATCTTTTTTTCTTCAGTAAATATTCAATAATGGTTGGTGTGTTATGTTTGTTAACGCAATTATAAATATTTACCGCCAGGTTGTTGGTATTCCTATGGGTACTAACAGTGCGCCACTTGTTGCAGATTTGTTTTTGTACTGCTACGAAAGAGATTTTACGTTGAGTTTGTCACCTGCTAGCCAGGGTGAAATTATTGATGCATTTAATAATACTTCTCGGTATCTTGATGACATACTCAATATTGATAATCCGTTCTTTGCTCATATGGTTACTAACATTTATCCACCAGAGCTCACGTTGAATAAAGTCAACAGTTCGGATACAGTAGCAGCATTTCTCGATCTTCATCTCTCGATTTCAAATGATTGTATTCATACTAAAATCTATGATAAGAGAGATGATTTCAATTTCAACATCGTTAACTATCCACACCTGGATGGAGATGTACCTCGTGCTACCTCATACGGGGTGTATATCTCCCAACTCATTCGATTTGCTATAGCGTGTAATGATGTTATAGACTTCAATGATCGAAATCAAGTTATAACAAGTAAACTTCTTCTGCACAAACTTTATCACAAACTACGTAGATCTTTCTCTAAATTCTACCACCGCAACGAGGGCTGCTGGTAAAGTACAACACCAACCTTAAAACACTTCTGCGACTAGACATATCACAACCCTCATTTTATGGAGATGTGGTCTATAAATTTCGAAAGTTAAAGGGGTCTGGCGGGTTTCCTGATCGCTTTACAAATTTAATCAGGAAGTTCGTCAGAAAAGAATATAACCCTTTGGTTTTACAGCGCACTGCATGTTTAGTGATTGACCCCTCTACAGTCAGTCATTACGCTTCTCTTTTCACTTGTGCGATGACTGGACAACCTCTTGGGACTCTATGATTGTATCTACTGAAACCCCAACTAAGGGAGGTGGGTGCATGAGCTTTCGTCCCTCGAGTTTTCTGGTCGTACCCTAGATTGGTTTTCTCTTTAGCTGCAACTACTATGGTTGTTCAGTACGACTCTGGATACATTCTGAGATGTTTATAATTTTTGTGTATGTGTTTCTTTAGTTAGTTTCTCTGGATGTTGACTTTATTGTTAGATAATTCCTTTTGATGGGATGTAGTTTTGTTTACACTGTCTTGTCTATTTGGGCGCTGAAGACAGTATAATAGCTAGGATTGTGCGCATATAAAATCGATTCAAGCTAGCCAGTAGGCCTTATTGCCTACTGACCGTTCCAAGTCGGTAAACCTGTCTTCACCACCCTTTCTGTTGTTTTTTGTCTCCTTCATTTTATTTTCAAGTCCTTGTTTGAAGTACAGTGCGGACCTAAGATGCCGTTGCGTTCGGACGCTGTGGTTTCTATAGGACCCTATATCTCATTTTTATAAGCTAAATATTACGGATATTGTCTCTTTCAATACCGAGCGAAGACTACTGAAACGCAACATGCGTAGTGAAGCAATTACCTAGCAATTATGTAGGCTGAAATCTGATTGGCTAATCGTAAGGACAACCTGACGTGACCTCCAATGCAGTTTTGTCAGATCCTTAGTAGTGTAGAGTGTCGTAGCGTGATAAATTGTCTGATTTTAATGAGATTCAAAAATGTAAAACCATTTTTTTATTGATTCTTTCTCTCAGTTAGTATTTTTCTCAACCACATATGTATCCATTGTTTCATGTTTTCTCAGCTAGCATTTTTCTCTACCACATATGTATCCATTGTTCCATGTTTAATTGCTGTTTTGGTTTTCAAACATATATTTACTCAGTACTCACTGCTTTTTTAATCAACATATTTATTCACCATCTTCAGTTTAGTTGTGTTATCTAAATGCAACATGACTTCTATACATCATGCATTGTTACAACAACACCTTTAACCTTGTATCTACTTTGCCCTCCACCTTATGTTTATCCAGTTATCTACTTTTTTCACACATACAAACACACATCTGCACAATAAATAAAACATCGTTCTCATTCAACTTTATTGAAGGAATCCATCGTTTTGAGCTCTACTGGTCAAAGGTTCTCTTGTTGCTCTGGTTTCTACCAAGTCATTGAATACTTGCTTTGTGGCTTTCTAGACTTTTGATTTTTATATTCATATATACATGATCATTTATGTGTTATACTTATACTGCCTATTAATGCTGCATTGCTTGATAGAGAATATAACCTGGCGGGGATATCTTCATTTATACTGTCCCGTTTTATTTTGATGACAGTAGAGTAAGAGTGATGTATGGTGCACCCTGGAATATTGTTTAAACCCTCAGCGGCCCTTTTTGCCACTGGCCGTTCCAATGCGGTAGCCCTATTGTCAATCCTTTTATGTTTGTGATGTCGTGTCTTGCCTTTTAGTCATCTTAAGTTTAAAGCTGTTGTTTGTTTCTATGCGTGCTTTTGCCTGACTGTGGTCCTTGAATGCTGCATTTCCTGTTCAACGTTTATATCTACTGCTAGTGTACATTACGTACCCTATCCAACCCCTTCTCAACGAAGCGAAAACGGGGTTGGCTGGAGTATGAAATAAAAAACCTTAATTTAGGTTTTAAAACTTCACATATTGTAAAATCAAAAAATGTAATAGGTAATTTTAAACAGGTTATCACATTTTCCTTTTAAAAAAAAAAAGTTTTACTGTCGAAATATTTGTTAAACATCCTGCTAATATAAGCGTTCTCATCGCTTAATGGAATTAAAGCGGGACCACGTAATGATAAAGGCAAGTAGGGTTATCGTCTTCTGCTTGAGTTCGGGCGTTTCTCTGAAACCGTTGGATCCATTTTATTCTAACTTTACTTGGACGTGGAGTACCTTACAGAAGAAATCAAATGGTCGATCAAATTCCTTTTACTAAAATAGCCAAAACCTTAAAACCTCTTCTTTTCAAGAACCGCACCATAGCTTGTGACAATTTATTTTTGAATTGATTGCCAGTTGCTAAACTATCAACAGTTTGTGTTTTGTCTTTCTTGGTTCAAAAATAGCATCGCACCGGGAATTCAACTTTTGTATACAGAGATCCATATCCTTAACAACTTCGGTCCCTTATGATGTTTGCAGAGGGTTATCTTTTCTTTTAGATGACATCTTTATTAGATACGGTAAACCCGTTTACTGCTAGATTGTTGGTCGGTATCTGAGTGAGATACTCATTATAAATAATCTGTTATTTTCTCAAATTTATCAGAGCTCACGTTGCATGACTGAGTATGAGAGTGGACCTTTGGAAGATATCATAGCAGCATTCTGCGATCTTCATCTCTCAATTTCAAATGATTACAATCATACAAGTGACAAGTGAGATGACTTTTACCTTCGTCAACTATCCACAGTAACATGGGAACGTACCTCGTGTTACATCATACTGGGTTTTATATCTCCCAGTTCATTTGTTTTGCTAGGACATATAATGATGTTTGGATTTATATGCCAGAAATCACCTTTTTAAAAGTAAACTTCTGACCATAAACTTCGTAAAACGTTTGCAAAATTTTATTATCGTAACCATGATCTTCTTTCCAAATATAAAAGTTGTTTAAGGACTCTTCTGCGACAAGGACTATCACAACCTGACTTCTACGGTGATGTGATTTATAGACTTCGTAAGATTCTTGGTCATGATCACTTTAATACTATCTTTGTTAAACTTGTTAAAAAGTTTATCAAAAGAGGTTATGACCCTATCATTTTGCAACGTACTGCATGCTTGGTGGTAGACTCTCTTACAGTTCGCCACTATGCTTTCCTCTTTAATTGTACGATGACCGGACAGGCTGTGGACCCCATGATGTCGCCTACCTAAAGCCCATTGGGACGGTGGCGTTTGATGTTTGTCCATGATCTTTCTTGTCGTGCCCTTAATGGTTTTTCTCTTACTGCTCTGGCTTCTGCCAAGTCATTGAGTACCTTCATTGTGGCTTTCTAGGCTATTGTTTTTTTGTTGTTTTTTTGTATTATATTTACACGAGCATATTTGTGTTTTACTTATATTGCCTATTGATGCTGCCTTGTTGGCTAGAGATTAGATCATGGCGGGTATTTCTTTATTTACACTGTCCTGTTTTAATGGGTTGACAGTAGGGTAAGTGTGAGGTTTGGTGCACCCTAGAACCGGTTTAAACCCCCAGTGGCCTACTTTGCCACTGACCGTTCCGTGGCGGTAGCCATATTGTCAACCCTTTTGTGTTTGTGATGTCGTTTACTTTTATTATAACTTTTGCCTTCTTGTTTGTCTGTTTCTATGTTTGTTTCTGTGTTTTGTGGTTGACTGTCCTCCTTGAATACTACTTTCCCTGTTCGATCTTTTTGTATTTCTTTTTCTGAATCATTAAAATGTTCATTATCACAGACTACGTCGATCTTTCTCCGTAAGATTCTTGGTCATGATCACTTTCATACTATCTTTGTTAAACTTGTTAAAAAGTTTATCAAAGACTACGTAGATCTTTCTCCGTAAGATTCTTGGTCATGATCACTTTCATACTATCTTTGTTAAACTTGTTAAAAAGTTTATCAAAAGAGGTTATGACCCTATCATTTTGCAACGTACTGCATGCTTGGTGGTGGACCCTTTTACAGTTCGCCACTATGCTTTCCTCTTTAATTGTACGATGAACGGACAGCCTGCGGACTCTATTATGACGCCTACCTAAAGCCCATTGGGACTGTGGCGTTTGATGTTTGTCTATGATCTTTCTTGTGTTGCCCTTAATGGTTCCCTTGTTGCTCTGGCTTCTGCCAAGTCATTGAGTACCTTCATTGTGGCTTTCTAGGCTATTGTTTTTTTGTATTATATTTACACGAGCATATTTGTGTTTTACTTATTTTGCCTATTGATGCTGCCTTGTTGGTTAGTGATTAGATCATGGCGGGGATTTCTTTATTTACACTGTCCTGTTTTAATTGGATGACGGTAGGGTAAGTGTGAGGTTTGGTGCACCCTAGAACCGGTTACCCCCCCCCCCCCCCCCCCCCCCCCCCCCAAGTGGCCTTCTTTGCCACTGACCGTTCCAAGGAGGTAGCCCTATTGCCAACCCTTTTGTGTTTGTGATGTCGTTTGTATTTATTATTACTTTTGCCTTCTTGTTTGTCTGTTTGCGTGTTTGTTTCTGTGTTTTATGGTTGACTGTCCTCCTTGAAATCTACTTTCCCTGTCCGTCTTTTTATATTTCTATCGCCGCAACGAAAACCTACTGCAGAAGTACAAACAGACATAAAATTTGAACAGGAAATGTAGCATTCAAGGACCACAGTCAAACAAAAACACGCACAGAAATAAACAATAATTACAAAGATGAATAAAAAAGAGTATGATAATGGACTTTTGGAAACGGCCGAAAAGGACACATACGAAATATTGCAGTCTCGGTTTGTTTGAGACTGCTCATGAGCGGTAGTGAAATATGCTAGCTACCGCTCACGCCCTCTAGCCCGGGGTTTAGCCGAACTCAATACTAATAAAATCAATAGTACAAAATTTTAACCATCCCGAAGATGGCATGCATATGGCGGTGGACATGGAGTATCTTTCTTCCCCATGCCGTACGGCGTATGGTCCCAGTATCTAATAAAATTAAATGCCCCGAAGAGCGAAATAAACATAATGGAATTTAGTTGGGAGCAGCGGTTATGAAGCCTACATATCACAGTAACAGTCAAAAGACTAAATTAAAAAGCAGACAACATATCCTATAAGTGGTTAAAAAATACCCAGAGCCTTTAATCGGCCGGAGTAGTGGAACCACTGAATCGAAAATTAAGTAAGAAAACAAAAAGAAATGAAAAAGTACCACCGATAATTAAATATAAATATCGGGCTCAGCGATCTCCAAAGATCGAATGAATAACAGTAATGATTGCAAGCTCGGGGAGACGTTTTACTGCCGCCACACGGCTCAAGCAACGCCACTGTGCTATAAAAAAAGAGTATGATAATGGACCTTTGAAAACGGCCGAAAACGACACATACGAAATATTGCAGTCTCGGTTTGATTGAGACTGTTAATGAGCGGTAGTGAAATATGCTAGCTACCGCTCACGCCCTCTAGCCCCGGGTTGAGCAAAACTCAATATTGATAAAATCAATAGTACAAAATTTTAACCATCCCAAAGATGGCATGCATATGGCGGTGGACATGGAATATATTACATCACAAACATAAAAGGGTTGCAAATAGGGCTACCGCCTTGCAACTGTCAAATTCAAAGAAGGCCGTTGGGAGTTTAAAGTTAACCAGTTTATAGGGTTCACCAAACCTCACTCTTACCATCAGAATAGAACGAGACAGTGTAAACAAATATATCCCCGTCACGTTATATTTTCAAACAACCAAGGCACCATCAATACGCGATATAAAACAATAAACGTTTCTGCGACTATGAATACTAGTATTTATATTATGGAGATGTGATACATAAACTTCTGAAATTAAAGCAGCCTGACGGATTACCTGATCACTTTACAAAAATAATCAGGAAAATTGTTTAAAAAAAGTATTCAACGCATTTTATGCTTGTTGAATGACCCATCTACAGTCAGTCACTACGCTTCACTGTTCTCGGACAACCTCGTGGAATGCTATGATTACACTTTCTGAACCTTGAAAGGGGAGTCCCTCGGGTTTTCTGGTCGTACCCAAGATTGGTTTTGTCTTAGGTTGGAACTGAATATATTTACATATTTTTACAATACGTTTGTTAATTTATCTGGATGTGGCCTTTATTAGTAGATATTTCTTTTTCGTGGGATGTACTTTTACTTACACTGTCCTGTCAATGTATGCGCTGAAGACAGGATGATAACGACGTTGTGTACACACAAAATCGATTTAAGCTAAACAGTTGGCCATATTGCCTGCTGACTGTTCCAAGTTGGTAACCCTGCCTTCACCACTTTTTGTATTTGTACTTTTAAGTTGCTCTGTGTTTGTAGTCCAGTGCGGACTTACAGTGCCATTGCGTTTGGGTGCGTTGATTTCTATGGGATCATTTTTCTCATTTTCATATGCAATTTGGAAATAATACCATTAACTGAAAAACGAAATAAGGGCCAGTTAGTATTTACTAGAAATACGAAGCAGACTCGTATTAAAGATCCGTTTGAAATAATGTTTGTAAACTCATGGACGGTTAAAAAAGGTCCGAAACTCTTCAAATGTATCTTTGACTAGACAGATTGTGGACACTATGATGACGTTTACCTAACTCCTTATCTGACGGTAGCATTTGATGTTTGTCTTTAATCTTGTCTTGTCGTACCCTAACGGTGTGTTCTCTTTAACTGCTCTGGCTTCTGCCAAGTCAATGAGTACTTACTTTGTGGCTTTCTTTGCTTTTGTTTTTTATATTATATATACATGATCATTTATGTGTTTTACTTATTTTGCCTATTAATGCTGCCTTGTTTGTTAGAGAATATAACCTGGCGGGAATATCTTTATTTACACAGTCTCGTTTATTGGGATGACAATATAGTAAGAGCGAGGTTTGATGCACCCTAGAACCTGGTTTAAACCGTATTTGCGTTGTAATACTTGTTGGAGTGACTGTATTCTGGGAATGCTACTCTTCCAGTTGGACTTATAGCATTTCGTTATTCTGGATGACCTAAAATATCTATGAACCCAAAACCTTCAACATAGTATAGGAAACACAGGTATGAATGTTTACAATCTCTAAGGGATGAAAGGATATACAACGTCTGTATATATTGATTTATAAGCAACAGTCTTGAAACATATTCTTGTCAAGAATCATTAAACATATTTTAACTGTTCCATTACATAAATTGATCGGTTCTACCATAGGCTGTCAAGAATGAAGTCCCCAGGGTGAACAATGCCTCTTGTTTTATGTAGAAACTTCTGTAAGATCGCCACCAAAAGGTAAACAATGAAAGATCGCCGCCAATAGGTAAACAATGAATGTATCAGCATATTCTTAATAACTGCAATATTTTTTGTAGGTTTCTTACCCCTTCCACCACCCCCCCCCCCCCCCCAACCCAACCAATCCCCAACCCCCTCTTACCCCACACACCGCCCACCCACCCTTAAAATGGGCAGATTTAGCAGATAACACTGTGAACCCCTTGTCGCAAATTTGTTTTATATTGCAACGAACGTGACTTTATGTTAGGCCTTTCTCCAGATACACAGCTGATGTCATCGACGTTTTTAATAACACCTCACGCTATCTAGATGATATATTTAATTTGGATAATCCTTCTTCTATGGTCCCTAACATTTATCCTCCAGAAATAAAACTCAATAAAGCTAACGTTTCGGATTTTGTCAATCCGTTTCTTGATTTACATCTTTCTATTGAAAATGGAGTAGTGATAACTAAAATGTATGACAAGAGAGATGATTTTGACTTCGATATTGTGAATTATCCACATTTAGATGGGGATATCTCCAATACTGTTACTTATGGAGCGTATATTTCTCAGTTAATTCGTTTTACCAGAGCTTGTAGCCTTGTTGAGAATTCAACCCTCGCAATCTTAACATTACTGAAAAACTCCCCCAACAGTGTTGCCGTTATCATAAGTTAAATAAGACATTTTCTTAGTTTTATTATCGTAACACTGATCTGCTCGACAAATATAATAGCAATCGAGTACATATGGGATTAGCTTCTTAGGTTTAACTTATTTTTTTATATATTATACACATGAACAATTCTGTGTTTTTTACTTATAACACCTATCTATGCTTTGTCAAATGTAAGCGATTAACTCGGCGGGGATTATTTGTATTTACACTGTCCTGTTGTTTAGGGATGATGACAGGGTACGAGATAGGTTTGGTGCACACTTGAACCGGTTTAAACTCCCCGGTGGTCCCTTTTGACACTGGCCGTTCCAATGCGGTACATCTGTTGTCAACCCTTATATATATGTTTGCGATGTGCGTTTTTACTGAATGTGTTTGTGATGTACTTTTGGAATCACCTTTGCGCTGTAATACGTGTTGGAGTGACTGTGTTCTGTGAATGCTACTCTTCCTGTTGTACTTATAACCTTTTCTTTGTTGATCATCCACTGGCATTATTGTATACTGGAATAGTTTGTTCTCAATTAAGCGTACTTAAAAAACATCAAAACGCGTTTTATTAAAGAAAAGTATTAAAAGGGTTTAAAACTATGTTTAAGTATTTATACTCACTGAAAAACATGCATATGAAAATACCCCCAAAACACGCAAAACGACAATGTGTTCTGTGAATGCTACTCTTCCTGTTGTACTTATAACCTTTTCTTTGTTTATCATCAACTGGCATTATTGTTTCTGGAATATTTTGTTCTCAAGCGTACTTAAAAACATCAAAATGATATATAGGGTCCTATAGAAACCACAGCGTCCGAACGCAATGGCATCGTAGGTCCGCACTGTACTGCAAACAAGGACTTGAAACTACAATGAAAGAGACAAATACAACAGAAAGGGTGGTGAAGACAGGGTTAAACGCGTTTTATTAAAGAAAAGTATTAAAAGGGTTTAAAACTCTGTTTAAGTATTTATACTCACTGAAAAATATGTATATGAAAATACCAGCATTAACAGTGGGTACTCTTTACTTTTGCTCAGTATATAAATCTGCAGATGCTAGATTTCATTGACCATGCATATATATTTCAATAAGTTATTTACATGTTTTTCAGGCAAGACGTGCCGATGAACTCAAAGACGCCGGAATTGTCAAGTTATATATTAATATCATTTGATTAAAATATCCCTTCCACTGTTGGTTGGCTTCATGATAACTTCCTGCCAAAATCATATAGAAGCGCCTTGTCAACACGATGTAAACAGTCAGGGAACTCGCCAGTAGCTTTATAAACGAGAACCTGTCTACACCAGTAGGAACGCCAGCCCTATGGCGTAGGAATATTAATCAAACAAGGTCACGTGATAAAATCGATAACAAAATGACATTATTGGGAAATTTTCACTGGTCAGATTTATACACCTCTTATCTATAAATTGTGATTATGACAAAACACAATCACAGATCGTTGTTAAAGTAATAATATTCCCAAACTACATTGGTCGAACATAATTGGTGTACACTTCGTGTAATTCCCATTAATAGTTAAAGTATTTTTCAAAGGGATTAATTTAGGTTTTTTTAAGGTTTAAATTGCCAACAATGCGCTTTTAAATCAAAATCGATTTCTTTCGTCATTTTAGAAGCGAGAATAAAAACAAATGCATGTACGCATAGATAAATCTTTCCTCTGTCCATATGCAAAATTTTAATGAAATCGGAGACAAGTACTTTTTTTCCCAAAAGTTAACTAACATGACCCACGGACTCAAAGACAGCATAACGCATATACATTTACAGACGCGACCGGGTACATAAGAAATGAAATAATTCCATTATTTATATACATATATTTCAAATGTATGTATCCATGCATTCCAGATTAAATTTCTGATCTGTACATGCGTTTGGTTTATGTCGGAGTGCTCAGAATAGGTTTTAACAAACCAAATTGCAACGGTACGTCGGGAAAGGAAATGAGGATGGTGAAAATATATGTTGCAGTGCTAATTTTCTAAATCCGAAAAAATTGCAAAAAAAATGAAGTTTTAACAGCGAGAATGATTTTTTTTTCATGAAAGTGTTCATTGACATGTCAACTATTAAAAAACAAAATTTAAAGTCAATCAGAAATTTTTTCCTCAAATTTAACAAAGTACACTGTGTTCGCTAAAATATGAACAATCGCCTTTCGAAGTTAATTTACACGTGGGATATAAAACCATGAAATTGTGAAATCCTATTAAAGAGATATATTGTTTTCAACATTGTTCTGTATTTAATAAATTATTAGAGTAGAATGTTAACAGTTTTTCTCAAGGACACCATTACGGTAGTATCCCAGCAACCCCGCCCCTCATCCCACCCCACCACCCTCCATACCGTATTGATTAAGTTGTATATAGCTGCGAATGTAAATCCCATTAATAGTTAAAGGTATTTTTCAAAGGGATTAATTTAGGTTGTTTTAAGGTTTAAATTGCCAACAATGCGCTTTTAAATCAAAATCGATTTATTTCATCATTTTAGAAGACAGAGAAAAAAACAAAAGCAAGTACGCGTAATTACATCTTTTCTTCTGTAGATATGGTAAATATCAAGTAAAGGGTCAATACATATTATATTGTGTATCATACGAGTATATGATTGAACGGACATGATTACTGACGAGATAAAGAAACGCCTCATCGGGAATTTCCGCTATATACTGTATGTACACTATGCTGCTGTTAATCGAATGGTACATGGCTACGTAAGACCTTTCTTTTCGGAAAAAATACTAAAACAACACAAAACACAGCAAATAGTATTTCTTCAAAGTTTGATTATTGGCAGAGTATCTGTTTGGCTCAAGCATGTGAGCAAACTTATGATGCAAATTTCTGCAAACTCTTTACGTTAAATACAGTATTAAAATAGTCAATTTTTCAAAGAGGAACTTCAATATTTATGAATTTCTTGTTATAAAGTGTACTGTGATTAAAACGTCTACAACATCACAGTTGTGTCCTTTCTCTAACCAACTGCAACTTTGTTTTACAAAACATCTTGGGATTTCTTTGGAATATTATGTGGCTTTAAGTATGCGGTATATACAATATATAGCGGAAATTCCCGATGAGGCGTTTCTTTATCTCGTCAGTATAGAACCATTTTAATGTATTTTTCACCCAACAGTACAGCAAGAATCTATTATAAGGAAAGTTAAATCTGACAGAGGGTGCAATGCTCTATAAGCCATATTTACTAGAAGGGGAATAAAATACAAGTCTTGCCAAAAATCTAAAATTGTTAAATTTTACAAGTGTTGTTCATAGGATATTTTACTTTAATGACTTAGTAAGGTCATTTTACATGGGGGAGAAAACATTAATATACAACTATTTATTTTCTCTCTCAAAACCTGGTGATGCTGCCAGTTTTAAAAATAAAACATTATTAAATAGGGCAGTTGAGAAGACACTTTTGAAGAAGTGTGGTCTGTTCTGATGTGAAAATGTGTAAAACAGACACAAGATTGGAAATTTGCTCTGTGTCCCCTTAATAAATTGAAAACCCATCACATAGACCATAATCATATTGTAATTAGTTGATGTTAAAGGGAAACACGGCAATCTTGAAGTATTTATCAAGCTTTAACATTAGAATCTCCATTTGTTAACCTGGTAACATTTTAAATTTAAACCTGCTTGCATTAAAAGTTAAATAAAAGTGTTTCATTTTGTCTTCGTTATTCTATCAAATACTTAAATATATTATAGGTGCACTATTATCAACAGTAAGTAATGTGTAAAACAATTTCTTCTGAACTATTCTAATAAATAATATTAATGACGCACAAATGCAAACTATGCAGAAAAATTAACCGAACTCCAGAAGTTTTAAACAAATAAAGACTGCCTAGTGTCCCTTTAACACAACTTGTTTTCGCATGTATCTAGTACATGTAGTTTACACGAGCTCATATGACAATCACGCTGCATTATCACCGAAAACATTTTTTACTCTAACTTTGAACAGCATCGTGCAAGCATAACACAAGATCCATTTAAAGAACTACACAAGTGCAAACAATTTTTAAAAAGGCTCTCACCTCCATATGATCCAATGGCATTTAATAATGCTTGACATTCTGAAGTCGTCAGTATCAATTCACTTAGAGCTGCTCAAGGGCACGATTCACATTTGAGGCATCTCTGAAAACAACATCAATCCAATGTCAATGATCAAACAGACATAGTTTATTTTTTGTTATACATAATGTAACATATTTAAAAAAGAAAAGACAAAAGAAGACCTAAATTGAATAAAGCATGAATACTACTTGTGCTCAATAACACGGTTAATGTAATAAAAACATTTATCATCATTCATTATACATGTAAAATATAATGTAGCCTAACTGGAGATCCATTAAAAACATTGTTCAACTTTCACAGCATAATTCCAGCCCATGGAATAGTCATTTCTTTTGAGACACATTGGAGGCAAGCGTAGTAGCTCCATCTCCTTAAAGGCTTTTAAGTGAAGTGTACTTTCTCGAAATTGCGTTGTTCATTTCGTAACAGAAAGTATGTAGTAAATGTAAATAAATGTAAATTCAAAATCACTTCCTTGCCTCAAAACTTTACTGTACATAAATATGAATCTGACCGATTTCAGTCAAATGTCTATGGCAGTTTACATTGTTTCAATGGTAGTTTTATCGGGTTATGTATTCACGAATGTGCGACCAAATGGGGATAACATAACGATATAGGGACAACGCTAACAATTTACATTCATGCATCTGAGGGGTGAGGGTGGGAGGGGTGGGTGGAGGGGGTTTCTAGTTTCCTTACCCCTCCTTGTTTCTGGTATGCAAGCTCCATCTACCCCACACCCCCATCTACCGTACTTGGGTGGGGGCGGGGGGCGGGGGACATTGATAGCATTTCTACTAGTAATTGTTTTATTCCACGAAACGTTCTACAGTTTACTGTACATCCAGTTACTGAAAAGATCGGAGTACAGGAAAAACACTTATAGTGATTATGAACTTTCTGTTATACAGTATACACCACCTTTTTAGGTACTGTATTTGGCCAAAGTCTACATATGTACGATCTAAAAGAGGTGTGTACTGTTTATTAACAAACACATTTTAATGACAAAACAAATACCTTGATCATGGACCTCCACCAGCAGACAGTAATCCCAAATCCAACTTGCACCAACATGTCAATTTCACGTGTCAAGTTATGTCACGGTGACCCATCAGTCACCAACACTGCATCGCGCATACACATAATGGGACGTTATTTCGTCCGGTGAGGTATTAGTTTATACATAATCTACGGTATGAAACACTGTACGCGTGTTGTTAAGACTCCATAGGTACCCGTAGTGCTCGCCGACCTAGCGCTCCCAATTTCGGGTGTAAAAGAATGGCGTCTGTTTTAATTGAAAATTCGTAAAATAGTCCGTAAAATACAAAGAAATAGTCAATGTTCGCGGAGTTAAAATGCGAACAGAACTGATATGTTATAGGTCCGTGGCGTTCCTACTGCACACGGGTTGATTTTCAAGACAAATGATAGAAATCAATTCAGAAGGTTAACACATATGTTACTGCATATCATCCAAATTGTATCTAATTAGGTTTGATGAATGTAATAACATTTTCTAAAAATGCATAGACGAATAATTTAGCTTTGACTTGAATATATCAAAGTATGCGTTTCGCGACAGGAATGAAGCGTTTCACTTTGATCAAGTTGACAGTTTCTTTCTTGTTTCTATCTGGGTGATGGGAAACCCTCACATGGAAAGCGTGCAAGAATATACTATGTGACGATAAATCGTTACCTGAATTATTTCTGAAAATGTAACGAATGAATTGTTGTAGTGACAATATTCGAAAAAGTCGCTTAGTTAAGGAGTTAGCTGGGACCAGCTAGAAAATGGGCTTATTATACATCAAATTAAAAGTAATTATGTGTACTAAACGATCCCACCAAAATTACTTGCACAAAATGGTACACTTTTTTTAAAATGGCGCCTGAACACCACAACCCATAAATAACAAATTTCAGCAAAATATTAGCTACCGACTAAAATTATAAGTTTCAGAGAAATGATAGCTCATTTTTCGATAAAAAATGTATATAAACATCTTCCTACGTATTTAAAATAACTGTGTATGCTGTATTTCATGTTTAACTAAAAATTATTTCTTAAATATAAGGAATAATACTATACTTAAAAATATCGATTTTTTTTTTAAAATAGGACAATTATATTTTGTTTAATACATGTTCACGTGAAATTAATTAATCAATTCATTTTAGTTTAATACAAAATGTAATAAAATATGTAAGAACAGATTTACTACAAAAGAAATAATATAAAACGCATAAACTTTCTCAAATTATGAAAAAACTTTTCCTACTCCGATTTTTATATTTTAATGCTTAAACATGTATGCTACTAATCATATGAAAGTCTTTTGTTGTTGCTTTAAAATTACTGTTATATTATGCAATATATTGATACTATACATGATTTCAAATATCACACACATATTTTAAAATATGTATGGTTATCCAAAATGATTTTAAACTGTATATAAAGGGAGATAATTAATCGATGGCGTTGTACTAATCTTATTAGTTTCTTAATAAATATATAAATTATTCACTTTTTAATTAGCTTTATTCATTATTCTGTACAATACATACATGAACCACTCTGATTTTAATGTTGGAAAGATACTTTACTACTCTTTTTTTGCTGCGATCAAGACGGTTGTATAATTATATAAGTTTAAGAATGTACTATGCACAGCCGATCACTTGCGATGTTCACAACTCGCACTTTTTTTCCCGCAATTCAAAGTTGTAATTGATTGTGTATTGTTCTTGCCTTATACCTGCATGTAAAATAGTTAAAAAAGTATGTCCATTACCAATGCTGGATTCTTCTTCACTAGTGAGAATCCATTTCACTTGCGAAGACAAATATAGTTTTTTGAAGGTTGCTTTTCTTTGATATAGTTTTTGGAAGGTTGCCTTTCTTCGACAGGATACAGTCTACCACCGAAAATTAGGTATATGACTTTGGCTCAAAGAAGCTAATCAATCTTATGAATTAATTCCGTTTCTGTGCCTGTTATAGCAAACAGAAGATGACAATAGTAGATACATTTCACTCGTTATCAAGTGTGTGCTTTCAAACAAAAGATGGTGACGACAGTACCTCTATTTTAATTCCAAGAAATAAGGAACAGTCAAGTAAAATTTCGCATGAAAATAAGCTATACATGTATTAATAACTACAATTACCTTTTAGACGTCTACTACAAGACCAGTCTCACCAAGATACTTTTCGCTTTAGTAATTAATTTTGAAAATAATATCAAATACTTCACGTGAGTTTTCCTGAGGTTTATGCCTTGCCGAAACATGTTCAAACCTGCAGTTGTTGATATGACATCTGATTAAAATATATATTGTTGGCCTTTTTTCCAGTTCATTGCATTGTATGCTCCCATCATATATCTATACAAGTCCAACAGATATGTCCACCCTATACACGTCTATCAAGTATTGTCAGGCAACGACAAATATATTCAGACGATGGACCAGCAATTGATGCAGTTGCACAGCAAGTGAACTCAGGTCTAAGTCCACAGAACTCCATTCACATTGTGTTTGACTAACAGATAGGAAGGGTATAAGGTGACGCTAGGCTAACAGATTTGCTATCATACTCTTCTTCTTATATGCTTCTTCTACAGTTGAGAGTATGTTGGCCTTGAAAGAGTACCACAGATGTGCTCTTGGGCTAACACCAACATATGAAGCGCTAATGACGGTGCTTCTTGTGTCGTTATTTTGTCTTTTTTGTTTTTTGACACGTTTTGACAGATTAGAGAAACACTTTATAATGGTTCAGATAAAGCATCCATTGATTCAGCAGATGACTCCACGCAATTGAAATTGCCATATCAGGTAATATCGCCCAGGACATCTCAGAACTTGGTGCTTACGGTTTTTTAAAGTCGGCAACATTCAAGTTCTTAATTATGTATCTGGAAACAGTTGATTTTAACCAGCATTAGGACGGAAAGATCGGGTGATTGGATATTACATCTCGCGACGCAGGCAAGTATGCTGCTTTATTTCGTCAGCATAAAACATTCTAACTACGCATATAGTTACCTGTATACCTTTGGAAATGCTCGTAGATATAATAGAAAACATGTGAAACATTGTTTTTTACGAGGCCAGTTTACCTTTCGACACTGCGAAAATGGAACATTTATCGGTACCTGGAGCAACAAACCACTATTTGTGACTCTAAACGTGCATTTTTTCCTACAGTTCTTGACTGACCGGTTGCGACTCTGTTTGATCATTTTATGTAATTGGAAATAAAACAATTATCAAGGTGATGAAGGTAAATAGTGCTTCTAGCTTCAAAAATAGAATAGCAATTAAAGATGACCCAGGCTATGACAGGGCTTTTGAAACAGGTCTTTAGCAGCCATTTTCGTAAGACCCAAAGGGACACTGTGCGCAGTGTTTCACCATAGTTTAGATAAACTATGAATGAAGTTGTCGGATTAAAATTTATCTGTTTAGCAAAGCTTCCACCATGATGTGAATGCAATTTTAAGCTCCCTGTAAGACCTGCATCGACTCCAGCAACACTAAGGATGAATGCCGATAATTCAAAACAAGAACCTGAGTTCCTTGTTAGACAGGGATGAGAAATGAGTGATAACGGAATGAAACAGACGTATTTTTTGGGAGAAATGGCATCAGATCTTCTCGTAAAGCATCATGCATTTGCAGCTGTAAACGGTCATGTTCCACAGCTTCATACGTTTGCATAAGAAACAACATGTCATTCATGATAACCGCATTTTTTGGAAGAAATCGGATATATTGTTTTTGAAGCAGTCCGTCTGTCACTCTGTCAGCCCGTCTGTCACGACCTTGTGGATGGAACTACTCCTGAACGGTTCGAGATATTAAAAATCCGTCTTTTAGGTCAAAAGGTTTTCATTTAAGATACAGAAATATAAAAAGATCGGACAGGGAAAGTAGCATTCAATAAGATAAGTCTGCTTCTTGTATCTCTTGTTTATGATTCTTGCTTCCAAGAGATCCCATTTTCAGTATTTATTGACATTGACTAAAAAGACTACACATTAGTAGTGTTATTACTTACTGATCCTTTGGGATCATCAAGCCCAATCTTTGTGACTTTAAAGTGGAATATCGCTTAAATCAGTGTTAGGAGGCTTGAGAGGTGTTGCACTTTACATTACCTCTCATGAACAGAATCAATAAAACCGAGTCTGCTATCTGTATCTCTTGTTTGTGTTTGTTGCTTCCATCAGTAGTTATTGACCTTGACCGTCTAAGTTCACAACTCATTTGTTTCTTGAAAAAAACACATTTGGACGAAACTCCTTCCAGACCATTTGAGGTAAGAAGCTGAAACGTTATGGGAAGCTTGTTGAAGATGAGATTGTCACTAAAGGTCTGACATTTGATCTTCATCATCATGGTCAAGGGCAGGACCTAGTGTTTTGCCTGAAAATGGCTTTTGCACGGAAATCCTTCTAGACCATTCAAGGTAATAAGCTGAAACTGAGTATGAAGCGTGTTGAGGATGAGAGGATGTCAATGCAGTTCTGAAATTTGACCTTAACCATCAAGGTCAAGGTCTGGACTTGAGGTATCATTGTGATATCGAAAATAAGGATGTTTTGTGATGGCTTCCATCGACTGGCTCTAGTTGAGCGTTGTAAGTGTAAATCAGACGAACAAAGCTAACCCAAGCCCAGTACAATGATGCTATCGTAGTAGGAAAATATCAAAGAGAACTTAACATTGTCATGCATAGTGAAGTGGAAATGTAACTTAAGAACAAAACATAACACTTTAGCAATGCAAAAGATTAAAATCACAATGGAAGATGTAATATGTATTCCTGTATACTGTAAAAAGTTGCCATTAGTGGAAACATATGCACAAAGATATAGTTCACACATCATAAGTATAAAAGTGAACTTAACCTCAAAAGAAGGTATAAAAGTCGAACAGATAATCACAAATTTGAAACAAACAACAATTACAAGGATATATAGAAGAAAAGTATGTGACACTATACATATAAAAGGGTTGACACCTTGGTATCGCATTGGAACAGTTTAGGAAATGTGTATTAAGCTTACTATCGAATATATTCCTATGGTTCATTAAAGTGCTCGAAAGATAGACTCTGAAATAAGGACAACCCAGTTAAGACTCCCGTCCGACGGACGAGGCTTCCAGTGAGTCTCAGACCCGTGATATTCGGATTCAGAGTTGAACATGTTTATCCACTTGGTCACCACATTCGACAAATAGTGAAGTAGATGTTAACGAAAGGAATGGATAACATATGCACAAGCCATGGATATACGTGGAACTTCATTTAACAAAAAGACAAATAGCAATGGTTGTTTTCTTGACAACCATGTTGGATATAATGAAGATATAGATTACAGATGAGATAATAATTAAAAGTGGAATTAATAGAAGATAAGTGAGTATAAGGCAAATTAAAACACATCAACAAATATCATACGTGTTGGTATATAAACGGTATATATGCATAAACAAGAAATTAATACAGAGTGTATCAAATATGGATTATACTATGTGTATGATACACAGATATATTTTAAGTGAAACCTTAAACATGCTAATACAATCAAATTGTAACTAATACTTTATCTTTATGTATCTCGTTTGCTTTAAAATAAAAATGTGTTAATACGTTTTTTTTTAAAGTGTTTGATTTTTCTTACAATACGTATTCAAAATCATACACATATTTGTGTGTGAGTTAAAATATTAAATAGTTCAATACACTGATATCCATCTTAAAGCTTAATGTAGGCAATTCATATCGCATATAATACAACATAGTTAAATTCAAACTTGTTAAACGCAAACAACAAATATTAAATTTAGAAACATAATAAATCTTCATAAAACTGATTTCCAGGTGTGTTTTTGTTTCACCATAACTCGTTTTAGAAATGATTTCTTTAAATTATTGTATTTTAAAACACATGTTAGATGCAGATTGTAATCAGTAAGGCTTAATACGTCATTGGATATCAATCCACCAGTGGTTTACGATAAAAGCGAAGCTGCATATGTTTGATCATTTTTTGATTTTATTATCTCCCTTTATGAATCCATTTATCGCGTCTGTTTCCAAACATAGGTGACATATATGGAATTTTTTTTTCTATTGAAAGTTGAACACAAAATACCTAAACATTTGTTGCAAAATATTGCTTTAGAGTTTGTTCATTCATCTCTTTGGTGATTTATATTTAAAACAATATTTATTTTGTTTTATGAGGGTCATGTATTTTAACCGTTGACTGCCAACAATCGTACCACTTTGCGCAAGTAATTTCAACTGATCCTTGTTGGAGAGGGTTTATACTTTCCAATGATATCAAAGTTATCCATTTTCTAGGTGGTCCCAACAATTTTTAAAAAAAACGTCAATTGTCACTACAACAAATGAAGAATGAAAGATGATGGAAATCGTGACCATGAGAATAAGTGTTTTTAATAAACATAATCACCATTTAAGGTGATGTTTTTTCAAAAGTTCCCCGACTGGTAAATATAATAGTATTTACTGGGTTGTTTTTAGGTCAAGGCCGACACATCTGAGTACCTAATCAATACCAGGATGGAATATTGAAGGACTATGGACTATTGTCTAAAGTCATATTTTCGGACTTTACTGAGTAGCTGAATGTCTGTTATATGTTTGGTTTAGTCGATAACCTGGGACGTAAACGAAGACGATGTGTCTAATTTATTTCCTGAACATACGTGTTATTTCAGCAAAATCCGTCAAATTTGAATTAGTTGGTAGTGCAATGTCACATATCATGGTTTACGTCAGAAATACAATGAATAAAGCTCGTTACAAGACCTTGATTTTATTCTGACTGTAAAGTTTGTCCATAAACAATTTAATATTTGGTACAAGCAAAGACGTAATAATGTTTTGCATATTTGATTCGCTTCGGGTTTACATCAGGTTTACCACCACCAATTGCATATAAACCTCCGAGGTGTAGTTCCCATAATAAAAAGTAATCCCTCCTTTTTTATGGCAATCGGCCTTATAAGTAGGGGACAACTGCCTATTTCTATTCGATTTGTGGTTGTAAGTGTAACAAGATTGACCAAGTGGAGACAACTAAACAAGGGAAAATCAAGAATAAACAAATTTACAAATTTATTTACAACAAGATGAATATAAATACAAATGAATACAAATGACAAAGTAGAAATATCAACGTTTTAAATCATGTTTAAAATGAAGTTCACTACGTTAAATTAAACTGTTCGGTTTTAATCAGACTGAATATCTGATATCTGTATTTATGATATCACACGCTATCTTAACGCTCAAAGCTATATCTAGCCGAGTCCTTCCAGTACAGTTCCCGGCATTAATACTTCACTTCCGCGTTCTATTGCAATCCCGTCCTTAGCGGTTGCTATTCGTCCCGGTACCACACATACTTCCGGTGACGTAATTCACACGCGACGCCCACTCGCACGATCCTTTCCGGCGATGGCCCAAGTCCCGGTATTACAAATCCGGTAATGAAGAATGTTGTCGTTCCTGCGTCCTATGACAGCGTTCCCAACCTACGACCCCGTAGACCACGCTCCCGACAATACGCTCTACATGCTCTACGCTCCTAGCGTATACGGCTACAAAATATATACCCAGTCTTATAATGTTATCACAACATGTATTTTATAATAGCGCTAAGGAATCACCATACCTAATACTGATTGCAAAGCAATCTTTATTCAGAATGAATAAACCCGATTTCTAAAGCTTCTACGAATAGACATTATGCTAAGCTTTAACAAAACGTGTAAAACAATTACAGATTTCATTTATCGACAATGAAATCTCACATTTCTAGATGTAACGCAAAACTTACAACATAATAATTCAACCATAGATTGAATGAATAATTGGTTTTACATCCCGTTAACACATTATAGGCTATAATGGTACAGCGACCTCAAAGTGATTGAGTAATAATGACAATATGAAAACCAATCGCAGAGAGATTTATACTGCACAATTAACAATAACCGTTTATGCAATAACGTAATGACAGTTAGAAACCCCGTAGAAAAGTACATACAATCTGAATCGCGTATTTCATTTACTATCTACAGAACAACTGGCATTATCAATAATGTAAATATATGCCCCAATAATCTGATCAGACAATAATTTGCTAAAATATTCTGACGTTTGAAAACGTACAAGAATTAAAGACAATATCCTGCTAACTATCTATGGCTTTTACCGGCAGATATTTACTTCAGAACAACAATTTAAATATGACAATAATTTACAACAAATAAAATAGATTTGACTTACCCTTTGCCGTTATGGTATTGGTCACTACTACTCTGGATAATGGCTTGCGATCCTGTGACAAGTTCTTACGATTTTGACACCCATATATACAGTCCCTACACGGATACCTGGTGAAACACGCCATCCATGCAAATGTCATGTTACTCGGACTGCTCGGACTGCACGTAGTGTCGTAATAAGAATTATATACATTTTTTAGGCCCGTACTGGTAAATACTGGAAAATTTACTCATAATACACAGCTTGTAAAATCATAATTTTTTTAATAGTTGATGGATTTTGATGAAATAAACGCCAAAACAACTTATTCTTTATCAATAGAATGAATCTAGTTAAATATCATTTATTAGATATAGGCATCGATTAAAAGTGATGCGCTTGGCAAAAATATATCAACATTCCTATTCAAAATCAGGAAAAATGAGGCCCAGACAAACACAGTTAAAAACTCTTAAGTAAATGTGCACTCATTTTGTTACAGTATGTATAAGAAGCGTGTTAATAGGTCTTACTGGATCACTGATGAACATTTTCGAAATTTCGACTCTATGCTTACACGTTTTGAGGAACTATCAATGAAAACAGATGTACCCTTGACCTCTTTAGTAAACAAACTAGAACTGTATTACATATCTTGTGACCCCATCTTTTCTGGTGATTTTTTAAGTAGAAAATTAGTTTTCTATATGAAAATTACACTGCTGCATTATTCATACTTGAGGTGAAGTTGCAGCAAATCATTAATATGTGACATTTTAATATTGCCCGTTACTCGGTGTTAGTATAAAAATATACTGGGACAAATATTCCATTTTTTATGTTTTTAGTAATGTCTTTATACTTTATAGCATTATTAAATCATTAAAATATTTGTTTAATATTTGTGATTGATGTTTGCTTTCAGTTACCTTAATACATATAGTGGCGAACTGTAAACATACAGTGCGTTGCAAGATGATAGGGTCATAACCTCTTAATAAAACTTTATTTGAATTTATTTTAAAACGTTCTTGCTTAATTGGGATAATAATAGTGTCAGAGAAAGGTTTGGTGCACCGTAGAACGTGGATTAACCCCCATGTGACCTCTTTGCCACTGACCGTTCCAATCGGTACTACTGTTGTCAACACTTTATGTTTTTGGTGTCAGATATTTAGTTTCTTTCTGAAGCGCATCAGTGGTCAGCATAGTAAAGATATACATGTCTGTGATATCTTTAAGGTTTAGAATAGCTTTCGGATATAAAGTCGTTCTTAACTTCTTAAGTCAAAGCCTTCATTTGACAAGGCAACGTAAATGACGTTAATGTAGGTTTAATAACACCGGTAACAAAGGAATATAAATATATGCTGAAACGAAAGTTTGAATTATAAACGCACGAATAATGAAGAAATGTACAATACAGAAACTTTCTTCCATACATTTTCAATCTGCATAATCCATTAACATTAATAAATTGTGTATAGGTAACGTATTATACACCCTGTAACACGCTTATGCACCAATTCTCAGAAGGCAGACAAGTTGCAACAGACTCCATACATAATGGGCTTTCAGAAAAATAGGATCGTCAATATTGTCCAGAGACAAGTTGGTTTACTTCCTAAGCTTACAGCCCCAGTGATATAGCCTGAATTGTCAGTTTCGAATGAGTTATCTCATTAAATCAAGATTTTGTTAGTAGTAGTAGTAGTAGTAGTAGTAGTAGTAGTAGCAGTAGCAGTAGTAGTAGTAGTAGTAGTAGTAGTAGAAGTGGTAGCAGTAGTAGTAGTAGCAGTAGTAGTAGTAGTAGTGGTAGTAGCAGTAGTAGATCTAGTAGTAGTAGTAGTAGTAGTAGTAGTAGTAGTAGTAGTAGAAGTAGTAGATCTAGTATAGTAGTAGTAGTAGTAGTAGTAGTAGTAGTAGTAGATCTAGTATAGTAATAGTAGTAGTTGTAGTATATCTAGTATAGTAGTAGTAGCAGTAGTAGATCTAGTATAGTAGTAGTATTATATCTAGTGTAGTAGTAGTAGTAGTAGTAGTAGTAAACATATTATTGGAGAGCACTGTAATAACAACACATCAAAATATTTTTTAAACTTTAATAGATTTGGCAAATATTGGGCGTGGCATGGATTGATAAACAAGCCCCAAGCATGGGTTTAACAATTGGGCTGCCGGTAAGCACAAAAGACCATTATGGCAAGCCCTTACAGTAGAAAGCATTAAGCAATAAAGGCGTGGCATGGATTGAAAAACAATCCCCAAGCACGGGGTTTAACAATTGGGCTGCCGGTAAGCACAAAAGACCATTATGGCAAGCCCTTACAGTAGAAAGCATTAAGCAATAAAGCAGATTGAATATTACACTATTAAGGACATAAATACATGTGCACCAAATTAAATGTTCATTATGAAAGCAACTTTTCTGATAAGCATTTAAGCAAGTGTTGAAAGCACGGTTGATATTCAAGCATAATTACAAGTGCACCGAATTCAATCAATTCAAATGTTTTTTATCAATTCGTACGGACAGCAAATTTGTATATAATTTATGTTTAGATTACAATTCAGTCTCTGTGTATACAGGAGCTGAATACATTTAAACTGAAACTTATATGTCCTTTCTTTCACACCTTCGCTGCCCGCCATATGGATGGGCGCCCGGACACTCCAAGTCATAGAGTAGAGTGTCCAGGCGCCCATCCACCGCCAAAAATAGGGGAAACATTTTTTGGCAGCAGCGAAGAGTGTGTATCAAAAACAAAATATCCGAATACCACGCCCAAAACAGGAAGGTGCCAAAAAAAAAATCTTTTTTCTCATCACTGGCTACTTTAAATGAAACATTAAAATCCAGCCGCTAACTGGTTAAGAAACAAGTTGTTCCCCACATTTGATAAATGAACAACATCCTGTTCAAGACAGGTATCATCAGCCGGAACGTTTGGGTATGCTAACTGGTTTAAGAAACAAAGTGTTCCCCACAGTTAATTATGAACACCATCGTGTTCAAGACAGGTATCATCAGCCTGAATGTCTGGGTGTAGCAAATAAAGGCCCTCAATATCTATTATCGCCTTAGCAGCGTAACTGTTTAGCCGCTTTCTGGCCCTTGTCCTTGCTAAAGGATTGATAGAATAACGCCATGAAAGCCGAGGAAGTATTTAAGAACAAACAACGACCACATCTAAAAACCGTTAATGGGTATTTCCCTCAATCATGTCTCCACGACCACATGAGTTGATGCATCAGACATTGGCAAAATAAATAAATGTCAGTAAATTATCAAGTATGTAAAGGTTGGAGGATTATTTAACTGTAATGTGTGTCTCGAAAAACAAACTGACTGTTAAACGTGCCTAAATTAGCATCAGTAATATCGATCTTAAGCGGTTTAATAATATGAAGTGTAACATATACATGATACTCAGTTGCAGACTTAGAACTCTGAATGATTTCTGATAAAGCATGTATCTTGCCTACTGTTTCGCGTGCCATGGTTATTTTCATTTCAGACAGCAAACAACTGATATACATTTGTTTGTGAACAATATGCACATTTTCTTAAGTGTATTAACTTTTGTCTCCTGGATAATCAAGTTTATTTCTATTGTAAACATGACTTTAACTGCATTTTTAGCTTTGACCTACGATCGATTTTAGACTTGTGTAAACAATCATCAAGCGCCGAAGTAATTGATGAACAGTAAGTCAATCAATCGGTACATGAACTACAACTATCTAAAGGCTAAACCATCTAACACTCCGACACAATACACGAAGAACATGTATCCTTTTCAAGTGAACTAGCCCGCATTAAAAAGGTTAGCCACACAACTGTGTAAACTCCCTGTAACTAATACATAAAGATGTCATCGTGATGCTGACAATTGGAATGACATTTGTCTCATTTATCATCTTCTTGTATGACAAACTAGGATGAAGTTGGTGACTTGGAGGACATGTGTTATTATAGTACAATTTGCAACCTGCCCAGGATCTATTGTGCATATACCTTTTGGACGCCATGTTGTTTATATAACTTTGACTATGACTATTGACTAAAAACCCGAGAGCTACACACACACACACACGCACAAACTGCATTGTGGAACCCTGCAGAGAAGTTGTTATTTTGAATAGACACAGCACAGAAGGGGTTTTATAATTTAGTGACCATGCACATAACTGGTTTAAAGTGCGGTGTATTGACTAGGGACAAGCCGAAAAGGAACAGATAACTAAATTTCAATGAACCCCTGGCAAAAATACCTAGTGCAGGATAAATAAAACATCAACCTGGTACAGGATATTTGAAACCTCATCGATCTAATGGATTGGCCATACAATAAACCAATGATCAAGTGGAATAGCCTTAAAATGAGGCATTATGATAAGTATGTAACAATTTGCCATGTCTTGAATATGTCCACCACTGATGAAGCACTGATAAGGCACTGTCGATGCATTACATATGAATGTATTAAACATTGTAGGGATATTTTTCCAAACTCTACACGACAAAGTTTCAAACTTCACAAAGCTGCTATGAGTAACAAGTAAAAAGTGAAACTTTACATACAATACCAACACTGGAGGACTATATGACCTGTTCCACACATTGCATCCGATACCGACATAGAAAACTTTCACTGGTGTTAAGTCAACTTGATGGTTACACGAACTGAAAAATAAGGCAAAATGTCCTAAAGATTGAAACAAAATAAGCCTTGAAAGATGTGATAGAGATCCAATTAAAATTAGGCAGCATCAGCAACAGCGTCAGTATAAAACAACAGCCACTGTAATGAAAACATTATTGTACGCAAACTGAATAAATGTCAAGTTGATCGCTAGACGATAAGCATGGAATGTTTTATAAACAGTTAATTTAGAAGAACGGCAAGTACAATTGAGGCATGAATAATTGTTAACTGTTAAACAGTATTAATTCAAATTAAAATAATGCCATATCCGACACAATACTTCCGCACCATCTTAGACGCACGCTCGGACGGTATGACGTAACCTACCGCTCTGGGTCATGAATATTCATTGCCTCCCTTGGCAGACCAACAACTTACAGCCAACAGCAGCAAGGTAAAATTAGGTGAAATGAACAACTGGTGAGACGTACTTATCAGCAATAAGAAAACATATTACCTAAACACTCCAATTACATGGTTAGCATCATAAAACACAATTACACGAACAGCCTTGGAGTTAAATAATAGCAGCAGAAGCTTAAACAACGCTGATTACAAACAGGATAATGATTACTTGGAGACCATTTTAAACTTCCTAGTTTTTAAACTTTTTAGTGTGAACTGTTTGCAGTAACAATGTGTAACAAAAAGGAAAGGTGTGAAACAATCTACAGCCATACATCACTTACCCACATCTCCAATGAAAATGCAGACTCCTGGTGTAAAATATGATATTTGGAGAGGTTTGCATTATACAACAGCAGGAAGTGGTGTAAAAAAGTATACCATAAAAAAACAAACATATCTAGCCAATTATTTATGGGGGGTTTTTTTGTTTGTTTTTTTATTTTATTTTTTTTTATTTATTTTGTTATGATATTATTAGTATTATATATGTCCCAACTGACTAACCCACTGACTTTAAACTCATAATAAAGTGTATAAAAACGAGTCCTGTTTCCGTAGGCATCTGTAACATCTGTT